>JBBPPI010000223.1:0-22280 GCA_038091915.1 Leccinum griseonigrum | reverse complement strand
GAGCCAGATGACGTACCGGAAACATGAACGCCGCCTCGAGCTTCGTCTGCCATCTGCTCGACAAGGGACCGATGGAACCACACTCCTTACGTTTGAAGAAAGTGATGCCCGAGTCTGCACGTCCGCAAGGGCCAGCGATGACGTTCCACGGTGGTGCTTCTGAGGATACGTTCCGGTAGCTAGCAAAGAGAAGGGATTAGGCAAATGGGCTCGTTTTCGTTGACACTGGCGGACAGATGACATACCGGAAGGCTAAACGCCGCCTCGAGCATCGTCTGCCATCTGTTCGACGTGGGGCCGATAGTGATATTGGCGATGGCCGGGTTCGATCTATTTTCCGTCGAGTCTGACCAGAATTTTATTCCTTGTGACCCTGCTACCCTTCTCGAAAAAATCGCCGGTCTGGGCGTCCGGGTGCGGTGGAGAGAACTGATTTGCTAGGCCAAGGGTATGGATCGTTGACGGTGAGCGTCGAGAGCGACATGGCTGTCACCACGTTCAGTGATATGAACAGAGATGTTGGGTTGGCCCGAGGGGGAGAGTAAGCTGCCAGTGGTTCAGTATAATAGGCAGTAGGTGGTGGCGAGGTGGGCTGCAGAGGGGGTATCGGGTGGGAGTGGGACAGCCTGAGGGTAAGGCAGATGTGGACAATTGAGTCCAAGCGGAAGCTGTTGTTGGTGCTGACGGCTCATTATAACGGGGAGCGGGGTAAGGGTCGGGCAGCAGGACGAAACCTGAGAAGATGGTATCGATACTTGAAAGAGTCAAGGAAGTGATGATGGCTTATCAAATCGATAGGGTGGTTAAAATGTCACATGACTGCAGAGTTTGAAATTATGCGAAGTATGCTGCACTACCATCTACATTCCCAAAACTTGTACGATTTCTTTCGAGACACGCAAACGGTTCTCATCCTTGCCACCGGTAGGTCCAAGTTCCAACTTGCGCTTCGTGTCCTCTACTGGCGGTAGTGATACCTCAGGCCTCAAGACGCACCCCGCACTCGGTTCCGAACGTTTATTGCCAGTGAGCCGAGTTTCGGTGAGTGCGCGCAGCGTCGTCTGATCAATTTGGGTGCTTAGCTTGACGCTCGGCTACATAGGATACCGTGGGCCACATATGATGCCTGCTGAAGCTCATCGACATCCATCACACCTTCCCAACCCATGTCACGTCTGCATAAGTGACACAATGACGTGACGACGGCAACGACAACGACAACGGGCGGGTGCCGACGAAGACGACGAACGCAATGATGACATGGCGTGCTGTGACCGCTGTTCAGTAACCACGGGTACATACAGGCTGCCACCAACTCGTCGCCAAACAGAAATTGACGATCGGGGTTGGGCCGAGTTGAACCGACTCGGTACTCTTATGGAGACCATCGTTCCCGACTCCTTCCGCGTTCTCTTATCGGAAGGTCGCCATTAGATCAATTCGAATACAATCCACGACAATGAGATGGCGATGAATCCGAATCCAAGTGCCCGCTTAGTAACGAGGTGTAGCGTCAAAGCTCCATGTATCAGTCGCACTAAAATACCAACTTGAATGCATAGTACATAGTACATTAGTATATGCATGTTTCGAACACAGTAAGTTGACACATAAAAGCAAAACAGGTCTCATGAAGCCACATAACACATAATCATAATTACAACACCAGAGTTATGCTCGACCTGCTAGTGAAACTTGAAGCTCAAGGTTAGTGTGTGTTACAGACTCATTGCAGCGTTTGCACGCACCATCATCGCCCATGATATCAAAGCCCGAAGGATATCCACACCGCCTGATGACCATCCGCGCCCGACCGATGTGAGTCTCTGCCTCCAAGACATGTCGTTCTGCTCGTTGAACCTGTACGCGGCTGTACTCCAGTCGTAATTGGTTGCATTGAAACAGCTGATCCGCGCATTGTTTCTGGATCTTACGCAGCCTCCACTCTGCTCGCGCTGTCTCTAAGAGCAGCTCCGCCTCCGAGGAGGAACCGGGTACTGCAACAAGACCCTTCGTTTGGTAAGCTTTTGGCTGCAAAAGCGAAAATATAACTACCCAGTCACTAGTAATAACGTTTTCTTCCATTTGAACAAGTACATCGTCCATGCCAGGCAGGTCAGTTTTCCTTGGCTTGGCCTCTGGGTTTTCTGGCTGGCTGATTTGAGAGCTTGAGCTTGCCGGGCACATTTTATGATATGTACAGTGAAGTCAAAGAATAGGACCGTCATGTTACGTACAATTGCGTCCGGCGTAGTACAAAGTTACATCTCACTTCGATTTCGTTTCAGCCTCCGAGTCCGTTGCATAACTAACAAGGTCTGATCGCAGGCAACCGACATGCCAAAGCAAAAGAAGTTCCTCAGTGCACGTGTCCAGAAGACTTCGTTTTGCCCCCGCTGCGGGAAGAGGTTTTCCAGCGACACACGAGTCCTTCAACATATGAATCAACCATCGTCAGTTTGCGGAACATTCCTTAACGACATCTCAGGTTCTCAGAGTGGTTCGTCTCAAATGAATCAACGTGCTGAACCTCTCGGTCGCAACATCCATGACCCGTCTCTTGAATCGGCCGACTCTGTGCAGATGGACTTTGACGGTCCGCCATACGTTGAGGATGACCCAATGGATATCGAGTGGAATGATGATCACTTGGACCCACCCCCGGCCCCCTCTGACTCTGGTGAATCCCCGGGGAACGTCGAAGAGTTTCCGGGCGCAGCTCGGTGTTTTCCTCATGGGAGCACCTTCATGGATCAGTTCTTTTCTGACGAATACGGCGAATTGCGCAAGGAAAACCTATACTACCCATTTGCCTCCCAACAGGACTGGCAAATTGCGTCGTGGTTGCTCCGCTCTCGCTTGAGTATGGCTGCGATTGACAGCTTCCTCTCGTTGCAGTTGGTGAGTGATTTTAACTGACATTTATTGCTCACAACTGATGGATAATACTATGTATAGATTAAACAACTCCCGCTTTCGTTCAGAAGTGCAAAAAAGCTACGTCGTTTTGCGGAGCTCCTGCCCGCTGGTCCTCGTTGGAAGTCGCAAATCATACGCCCTACACACGCAACGAAACGATCCATCACACTCTTTCATCGCGATCCAATTGACTGCCTCCAAAGCATTCTCAGTCACCCCCTCTTCGAGCGTCACATTGACTTTGTCCCAAGGAAGGTTTGGACCACCGCCGCTCGACTTTCACGTGTATACGACGAATGGCTCACGAGTGAGCATGCATGGGAATTACAGGTGAGTTGTGGTCTACATAATATCGACGTATATGCTTATGTTTCCGCAGAGCGAACTGCCTGAGGGTGCAGCACTGTTAGGTGTCGTGTTGTCATCAGACAAAACGAATATATCCGTGATGACGGGGAATCGTATGGCGCATCCCCTTCTTCTGAGTCTCGCCAACATATCTTCGGATATACGCAGCAAAGGTTCTGTCCATGCTCATTTATTACTTGCCCTGCTTCCAGTCCCATCTTTTATTCACAAAAAGTCCCGTGTTCGCTCGCTCCTCGCCGATCGGCTGTTTCACCACTGCCTCGATTTGGTGCTCGCCCCTCTGAAGATTGCTGCAACCATCGGTATTATTATGAACGATCCCCGCGGCAATCTACGCTATTTCTACACGCCACTTGTCGGGTACATTGCAGATACCCCGGAACAATCTTTGCTCTCGTGCACGAGCCCAAGGTCCTCTCCTATGTCACTTGCCACCTACAAGCAGTTCGGCGACGCCAGGCGTTACGATCCCCGAACCGCCGAGCACACACTCCGTGCTATCGAGGCACTCTGTAGTCAAGCCGACCCTGACGACTTTAATGCATTTCTCAAGGTAGCAAAATCGTACGGACTAAATGGCGTTCACGAACCCTTTTGGAGGAACTGGCCTTTATCGGACCCAGCCCGGTTCTTGAAAGTTGAACCCCTTCACCATTTCTTCCGTATGTCTTGGGACCACGACATACAGTGGTGTGTTTTGGTTGTCGGGGCGGACGAATTCGACTATCGTTTCACTTTGCTACAGACACCGGTTGGCTATCGTTCATTTGGTGACGGGATCTCAACATTGAAGCAAGTCACGGGTCGTGATCATCGTTCCATTCAACGGTATCTCGTTTCCATCATCGCAGGTGCTGTGCCTCTGCATTTTCTCATAGCTATCCGCGCCCTGTTGGATTTCCGTTACCTCTCCCAGATGCCGGTCTTCGATGAGCGGGCATTGGAGAAGCTTGACGCCGCCTTGGCCACGTTTCACACCCACAAGCACGCCATCATAGATGCCGGTGCTCGTTCGGAGCATTTTCAAATTCCAAAACTTGAACTTATGCAACACGTTGTACCCTCCATTCGGGTGTCAGGTGCCCCCATGCAGTGGTCGGCAGACGTTACCGAACACGCGCATGTGACGGAAATTAAGAACCCTGCTCGTGCAGGGAACAACCAGAACTATTACGCCCAGATCGCTCGGCATCTGGATCGTTCCGAAAAATGCTTCAGGTTTGATCTGGCCACAACGATCGCGTCCTGCCATCCTAACAGCAGCGACGATCTCTCTGATGACGAGGACCACGACCACGAACCGGACGACGACAAGGTTAACAGTATACTTTATCACACTCCCACACGCAAGGTCGTCGATTATTTTGGAATCGCCGATATGCTCATCAACGACATGTCAAATCAAATGCCACTCCCGAGACGCACCTTCGCGTCACGTACGACTGCGATCCATCTCGCTGTTAAGCCGCATCAACGGATGTCCATTGATGAAGCAGCCACCGTCTTCGACTTACCCGACCTCCGCCCAGCAATTCGCGGTTACCTCGATCGTTGCTCGAACAATGCAGAGCATAACATCGGCGGGCGAAGACATGCTTCGTCCAACTCCCTGCCTTCTGACAGGATTCAAGTTTGGACTAAAGTCCGGGTCCAAACCCGAAACTATCACGACCCCAGGAAGGTCGAGCCAGCTCAAACCATCAACGCCGCCCCTCCTTCACAAGAGTATCCCCGGGGACTTTACGATTCCGCTGTTTTCAGTACACGCGCTGAGAGCGACTGGCCTTCAGGCGGTCTGGATGGTAAGTCTGATCGCTCATATCTGATCGCGAGCTCATCACATGTTATGTTCAGGACATATAGTCGTTCAGCTTCGAATGGTTTTCCGAATGCTTGGTACAGATGAATTTCTTACTTATGCACAACGCTTCAACATCACGCCTCCACCTGGACACACGACAGATGCAGGCGCAGCAGGTCTTCATGTTCTCAAGCGTGCATTGAGAACTAATGGGGAACGAATTGGAGATGTCCTCCCGCTCTCCTATCTCCGATCACCCATTCATTTGGTTCCTCGCTTTGGGAAAAACGCAAACCCTCGCCTCACCAAACACACGAGTCACGAATTATCGAACGAGTTTTGGTTGAACCATTATTGGAATAAGCAGCTTTATTATTCTCTTGCCCAATAGTACTTAGTAGGGACGCCACTGTCACGCTGAAATAGTATCCATCCGAGTCGTTGTTTCATCGTTGCGCATGTTCTAGTACCACGAAATGCTCACCCCTCCCCGTCGTCCTCGAAATGTGGTCACCGAACCCGAACCGAACCTCACTCCCCTCCATCCTAAAACGTGCTCAGTTCCAATAGATGGCAGAGTTCTCAAGGCTGCCACTCTCGACGCAGAACTCACCACCGAACTCGAGAATGCCTCAATCCACGAACAGGCTGGCCTCAAAGGCAGCTACATCGTATTTTGGTGTGAACACTCTGCTCTCAAAAACCTCCCCCGCATCAAGGCTCGAAATCTAAAGACAGAAGAAAATACGCCACTCTTCCTCGGTACCTACTGGGATCCATTCCTCATCCCCGTTGCACTCCGTCAGCCTGACTCCAAGTCCACCGAAACTGGTAGCTCTGTCACGGTGAATAATTCCTCGGGCTCGAAGACTCGGCGGACCAAATCCAATACTACTCAAAAGCAGTCCGCCGCCCGGGCCACCTCCGAATCCTCGAAATCAAAAAGACGACGCTCGCTCAGACGGGAGCCTGTCACACGCACCATCCCTAACACCTCCGTACAGGAGACTGTCGAGGCAACCGTTCTCCCCCTGGTTGGTTCGGAGGAGGCGAGCGTTGCTGCATGGCTGAACAAGATTATCGCTTCATTCCCAGCCCTTCTAGACCCGAACGAGTCCCGTCCTGAGGGGTGGGAGGGACCTCGCCTTACACGATCAATGACGAAAGAGACGAAAACAACGCATCCCTTGCGCGTCTGGACTTCTCAGTACGCTGCGAAGCCAGTAGAAAATCTGCAACTCTCTGTCAAGCCTGACATCGTTTTCTGTGGCCAGCTCGATCCGCAAAACGGATTTGAATGGCACAACGCCATTTCATTCCTCGAGCTCACATCATCTCCCTACAGCGCTCAATTGCAGCGTAATATAATTCGCAAGGCTTATGCTGTGTTCATGTCACAGCCATGTAGACGTTTCGTCGTCGCCATTTCTCTCGCCCATCAGGAATTCCGGCTCCACCTCTTCGACCGCTCGGGCGCTATCCATTCTCTAGGCCATAACCTCCACAAATCCGCTGACCTTTTCGCTCGTCTCATGTACGTCTTTGCCTTCGGCAGCCCCGCTACTCTAGGATTTGATCCCACGTTCGTCAATTCTTCGCTTTCTCCTGCTATTCTATATCGACCTCGCAGCAACTCCGCGCTCCAAATGTCTCGGATAATTTACATTCGCGACGACGCGTATGCTGTCATACGACCTATCTTTATCAGCCATTTGATCCGCGGTAGGGCCACCAGCTCCTGGTTAGTCAAAAGGGGCAGGGAACGCTTCGTTATAAAGGACTACTGGACCCACAAGGGTAGAAAAATTACGGAGGAGCAAATTCTGAACAAGATATCTGGGCTGTCTGGTGTTCCGACGTTGATCGAGGGATGGACGGTTCAGATAGCAGGTGCCGATGAAACGACCGACCTCCTCCGACCTACGTTTCTGGTTCGCAACATGGAGTTCGAGACGCGCATCCATCGACGTCTTTTGATGACGCCGATTGGTGAGCCCCTCATCAATTTTGGCTCTTTGCAAGAGCTTGTGAGCATTTTCATCGATATCGTTCATGGTAAGCACACCGCTTTGCTTCTCATTCTGAATCTTACTTTCTCCCTACTAGTCCATTTTACTCTAGTGGACGTGTACTGTATTCTTCACAGAGACATCAGTTTCAACAATATTCTCGTATACACCTGTCCAAAACGTTGGCGTGCCTCGTCGGAGGCCCAAAGAAAACGCGAAGACACCATCGCGAACAAGAAACTTCGTCGCGGGCTTCTCATTGATTTCGATTACTCTAGTATGCTGAACACGGAGAATCAAGGGGTCTCCAGTGGTCATCGCACCGTAAGTACCTTCTTCATACTGCTCGATTCGGTGCTAAACAACACGTAGGGTACGATACCATTCATGGCCGTCGACCTCCTCCAAGAGTATTGTAAACCAACCAACGACTTTGTTCACACCTTCTCTCACGACCTCGAGTCGCTTATCTACGTGCTTGTTTGGGTGTGCGTGCTGTATCAGGCACCTAACGAAATTCGCCGTGACAAGACGATCGAGCAAACTTGTCTCAAACAGTGGGCAATGGCAAAGACGGCGAACGACATTCAAACTCTCTGTGACCAGAAGCGGGGTCAACTGCAACCCGAGTCGACTACAGTATTCGACCAATTCACACCGTACTTCGAACCTTTGAAGCCATTCGTCGTCCGCCTTTATAAACTAATCCGACAATCTCGTGATCACAACAATATACCCCTCACTCACGCGGCCGTCACGGAAATTCTCATGGAGGCTTTCAATACCGTCGAAGAAGTGCCACGTGTCGTGGTGACAAATGCGAAGCGGACGTGGAAAAGGTTGGAGCAGGAGCCGGTTCCCGCCAAGTCTAATTATTGTTCGGAAGCTCGGAATATTCGTCGCAAGATTGCTTGAGTCCGTATGACATATTACCTACTAGTACCAATACTTCTACCGAAACCCTTTGCACGTTGTCGTCGTTTGTCTTTGCATTTGCCTGATTGGTGTCACGTAAGCGAGAAATTTTATTTGAGCCGGCCTACGCGTGTGAGATATACATCAGATATGCACCATTATGAACAACGGCGCTGCGGTTTTCAATGGGCGTAAGTACTAGCCGGAGCCTCAACGTGTGTCGAGAGGTAAGTTTTGCCGATTAGTGACTCTTTCTGACACATCGATGTCAGTTCCTCGCGGCGAGTACATCATACATGCACCAATATGATCAACGGCGCTGCGGTGTTCAATGGGCGTAGCCGTACAGTTGGCGCTGAACGTGTGTTCAGAGGTAAGTTGTCTTGCCGATATGACTCTTTCTTACTCATCGTCGGAGTCATCGATGTCAGATGCTTCCGGTGAGTGACCATACTATAAAGGAGTAGCAAAATCTCTGCAAAGGCCGCCCTCACCTCCTCATCCCTGCTCGTCCTCGAAGTCACGTCAGTCTGTTCGTGGTGGTTCCCATGGCAAAAGGTTCGAAGAAACGCTCTACGACTGTTGATGAGTTAGGCCTAGCTCCCCACCTCGATGATTCAGAGGTCGGCTCGAACACACGAAAGAGAACTAGAACCACCCAGGTTGCCTCGGACAGTAAGCCTACTCGCCATCTCTCTCATTCTCTGACAAGATGCTCAGACCCATCCCGGGCCATCCGCTTGTTCACCAGATCCACTGGCACCGGATCACTCCTTGGCTCGTCGTTCTTCGAGGGCGAACAAGGGTAGTGGGGGTCAAATTTCCCAGATGCAAAACATCGAACGCATACAGACCCAGGCCATTGCTAAGGTCACGCCGATGGACATTGTCACTGCAAACGAACCGCTCAACCCACTGGCCCCCGTAGCGGAGAAGGAGTTGGTTTCGAGGCGAAAAGCGAATGCTTCGAAAGGGAGCGCGGGGGCTAAGGTAAGTGCGATCCTTATTCTCGCTCCCTTCTTTACTTAATCGAACACTTATGGTCCTCTCTCCCAGACACCAGCGTACTATACACCCGTGCCAAAGCCGATACAGCAGACATCTCAGCCAGGCTCACGCTTTGGTTTCCATCTTCCTCCCTCGGCATCTCATCCTGCAAGCCCTCTCAATTCCGCCCGCAGCGCTTCAACGACAGCAACTGTCCCATCCCAGCAAGGCCCGGTTCCCCTCCCCTCTCGAGGTCTCTCCACTGTAGCTCCTCTGTCGTGGGGAAGCTCTGCGGCTCCCATTTTGCGGAGAGGTTCTGTGGCTCCCGTTGCGCGAGGAAGCTCTGTGACTCCCGTTTCGCGAGATGGTTCTATGGCTCCCGTTTCGCGAGGAGGCTCTATGACTCCCGTTTCGCGAGGTGGTTCTGTGGCTCCCGCATCGCACGGAGGGTCTGTAGCGCCTGTATCCTGGGGTAAAACTTTTCGAACTTCACCTGTACCGCTTCGCAGCTCACAACTCAACCACCGGACTGAGTCGCAACCTCGTTCCCGGGCCTGTCTAGAACCTACTCTGGCCGGGACGTCAATTTTCTGATGCAAGTCTCGGCTCCTGGTCCACCACCATACCAATATCACGCATCGGACGAGGATGGCGATACTGAACCAGACAATGACCGTAATGAATATTCCTTCCATCAAGCAGACGTCCGTGAAGCCGACAAGTTCCATGATCCTGATATCGATGAGGTATCTCCGGATGAAGACGACAGGACTGCTCAAGCTGCTTTAAATGCCCCACGTACGTACACTTCATCTAACGGGTTCGCTACTAATGAACTTCTCTATAAGGCTTTCCAGCTCAGGATGGAGACATCATGGATGAGGACGACGGGTTTCCTCGTGAGTTCGTGCAAGAATCACGTACGTATATTTATCTATCGTATTCCCTACTGACGAAACACTTTCAGAGCAATATGATGAGGGGGAGGGTCCTGACTTCGGGGATGCAATCCCTCGTGTTGATAACTCATACATAGGTAAGATTTACAGGTGTCTATTGACAATACTGAAGTCTTCTTAGATCCCGTTCTGCTTGCCGAATCGGAACAACAGTCCGGAGAAGACGTCATGCGTGCCCATCATCAACGTAACGGATTCCCGCGTGCTCCTTCACCGGGACGACTTCGCGCGATTCGCGGTCAGCAGCAAGTCTCCGCCGGCATTGCCGTTCCCATGATCGAAGAAAACATTGGGAGTGGTGTAGCTGCAGGTCCCCAGCCTTCTCAGGTCGCAGCATCAGACGGCAAACTGGAAGGTCACCCGACCAAACTTCGATCTTACCCATTTGGATTTCGCGCCGTCATCGAGCGGGCAAAGCTTATTGCTCAGTGCGATTGCGCAACGAAGAATCCATTTCCCCCTCGATCTACATTCCTTGACATATCATCCACAGAAATTTTTAGCGAGGCTCTCCTCGGATGTGAGAATGTCCCTTCTGGTAAGTTTCTCTTTTCCCGGCTCGCGGTGACTGACTGAACTCCACAGGTTACTGGCCTAACTATCGTGGTTCACTCGGAGTCCTGGTACGCACCTCGTAAGCACCACCTGATCTTACTGACAAGATTCCAGCTATGGGAGGCCTTGATGACATGGCGATCAACCATCAAGTCTAAGGCACGTGAGGTGACGCCGCGATTCTATGACCTCGGGCCTGATCGCAACGCGGAGGACAGCAAGTTGTTAGCTCAGAGGTTGATCAATGAAGCCGCGTTCCTCAGAAATGGCGTTGATGACGAGGTCTGTTAATTTATCATGGGATTCGCCTACTAACGTCCTATTCAGGGTTCTACGAATAACATGGCGCATCCGGCATTAGCTGTGCTGGTTACGGACTACTTTTACTCATCGTCGTCGCTCAACTCGGTATACCCGGAAGTTTTTTCGCGTGAGGCTCCTAGGGTTTCTGTGTGCCTTGCAGCAACTGCGGTGTGTATGTTCCTCTTACCGCCACAATTACTGATAAGTTTTGTGTAGCTTCGGGCTGCCCTGGATGAGTACACTCAAACCGGCACTCGACAAGACCGCCAGTTTGACTATGTGACCTACTCGAAGATTTTCGCCGGCTACTTGGACATGCAACACCAAATTGATAAAGCACCAAAGCACGCTGCTAAAACGAAGGCATTACGAGTCGCTTGGGCGTCCGTTGGCGGGTACGTTGATGCGCTCGCACATCGTTTCAGTGCTTACTGATTCCGAAAGTAGAACAATGCCCCAATCACGCGGTGTGGTCGCGCACAGCAGCGAGTTTCGGGTATTTTTAGACTAGTTCAATCGTGTGACGTGTGTCCCCAGATCTGCTGTAATATTGCCAATCCCAATCCCCGTTTGTCGTTATGTTTATATACTATCCGGATTCTGATCCCACCGGTTGCTCGATATATCCTAAGTGCTGTGCAGAGTGTGTATTACTAGTAGCGTGTACAGATTTATACAAGCCTGTGTGCTACATGCTAAATTGTAATCAATCGAAACTCCGCTGCAATGTACACTCATGTATATGTCTGGGGGTCCCTTCATTAGTAGGTACCTTCTTGTAGGGTCTGTGATGCTCTGAAACTCTGTATGGGTCTGCACAGCCTAGGGTTAGTTTGCTGATGGACTTCCAAGTCCACCAAGACATATACAGTCCAGTTTGACCATCGCACCACGGCAGCCCTCCCTTGTAACTGACGTTCAGCGTAACAGATCTCATTGATGCTCTTCCCTCCCAAGATGCGTCTTCCACGAATATCTTGCCCCGCGCCCGTATTTTACGCCGCGCACAACATCCTTTTACCGTCCTTCATCATCGGACGGATCCCCGACCTGTTCAGCCTCCTCGCCCTCGTCGAGACCTTTCGCCGGTGTACGCCTTGGTCAAGTCCGACGAAGCGCTCGAATGGCAAACATATTACAAGCGCTAGCAGGTGGTAAGATTGCTAGTTGCGAACAAAGTACGTGCGCAGGACTCGCCGATCTATAACTGTAACTTGGACTCAGGACACGGGAATTTATGATCGAACATATCAGCCGTGACGTTCAAGCTTCTCGCTGGTGGCGGCACACCAGCCCGGGTAGCATGCAAGCGTAACAAATAAGAATCCAATCCTATTCGGCATACAACTGGTAGTAGTAAAACGACTGGTAATTACCAGTACTACAAGTAGAAAAACTTAGTTCAGTTCACATAATTGGGCGGGTGGCCGGGGCGAGGGCGAGTGGGGTGAGGGAGGTACGATTCTGGTCGGAATCACGCACGCGACAGTGGTGGGACACAACCGTGACGTACGCTCTCGGCGGAACGAAAGTTTACGGCGGTTACACCACACTGGCACCATCACGGTGAACGAGGGCGAGCAGGTCGTAGTCGTCACGTCGTGGTGGCACTCGAATCTCGAGGGGCGAGGGAGGACCTCGAGAGGTGACATATACACTGCTAACAGGAGGATGGTGTCATGGTGGCGAGCTGCCAGAGGGACTCGGCGGAAGAGTGTCACTTGTATACACTGCAAAAAGTAAATCGACTAATCCAGTGATCAGTGTCACGGTATACAAACTGGCACTAGCCGAGACTTCAAGCTTCAAGGCTGGCACTGGTACGAGTCGAGAGCTCACTGCGTTTGTTGTACTGCTATGGACACGGTGTCTGCAGAGAATATGCACAATATCTATCCGACTCCGAGTCGGAATCGCTCTGGTATCGTATCAAACGCCTCAAGCTAGAAGTTTTGAGGAACGCAATCTGGTTGACACTGACAATTTACATGATCTCGGTAAGAAAAAGATAGTACAACATTGGGAATGATTGGATTCGTACACTGGTATTTGTATTTGATACAGTTAATCACGACGAGGGAGGGAGAATGCTATCGTGATAGTTGACACTACATTCCGAGTCGGAACTCTCGGAATTAGACTCAGTCTCGGACTTGTCACAAGCAGAGACAGCGCAGGAGGAGCTACCGAAGAGACCTGACCATTGCGTGCGACACTGGTCGACGCTTGCTATACCACCCCTGGCATACATCCGTTTGCGAATGTAGCCAATCCGACGCTCGACCTGCCTGAGGCATACCTGACTTTCTGTTAACTCGTCCTCCGCAAAGGATCGCATCATCTCCAACTCTCGCATACGGAGACGCTGGTATCGAATTTTTGCGTTATATGCATCTCGACTTTGTCGAGCAATCTGAAGCATCTGCGTATCCATGTATTCCTTTACTTCAGGGTTTCGCTCCGAGTCATCGTCGAGCTTATGATACAAGTGAATACAAGTTACTAAGGGTGACTTGGCTCGGAACACCTACAGATGCATTCGATCCGTTTTTTCTCTTGGCAGGGTGGGTGACATCTTCTCCGGAAAAGACAGAATTTGACCCCCGTTTTCTGTTGAAAACGGCGGCGGAGGACTCTGGGTTGTATGAGTCGTAGGGATATTGCGAGACAAGAACGTTAGGAGAACAGGCAAAAGGAGATGAGGTGGATGCAGAGCTATGTACAGACATCATGACGGTGGAAGGTGGGATAATTCCGTACTGTGACCAACCTGATTCAATATGTACCCGACAGTAGTAGCTGCCTCAGGGCAGTGAAAATCACCAGATTCAGACATTTCAACAGAGTGAATGGCAAGAGCGAAACCGTGACGGAGTCCACCGAACAAACCCCAGTGAGACTCGGAGCGGGCCACTCACACACCTTCCAGCAATCATGATGGGCTGGCAGCGGTTCTCAGTTAATGCGAACTTGGTTGATGGGTTCGGACTCGGAAGCCTCGACACTGCACGGAAACACACTGTTCTATATGAACTGGCAGCCGCCTGCTCAAGTTCTGATTCTTCTGAATCACTGGCCTCAGGGAGTCAGCCCTGAGCGTGTTTTTTTTTAGTAATCTTAGAAGACACATCATCATTCATGGCCAATCGCTAGACTCTCCAACATCATTTCTATTACGTCTAATACGTTTCCTGCCCAATCTGCTCGATTCTGCTCGATTCTGCTCGATTCTGCCATTCTTCCCGATTCTGCCCGATTCTGCCCGATTCTGCCTGATTCTGCCTGATTCTGCCTGATTCTGTTCGATCTGCCCTCCTTTCGCTTATAGCAGTCCTGAGAACAGGATTCTTATGAATTTGTACACGAACCCTAATAATTGTACTGCTGCATCCTCCAACCTGTTTGCCCCTGCAATGCAGCCGCATTACATAAAGCTGCCAACTCCGAGTCAGATCACCGCTAGTATACTCGTTTTCGCTATCTTTTAGAATCACTACTGCCTGAGCTCCGAGTCAAGCGGTAACTTCAGCCAACGTGTTGGGAATTGCGCATCACACCGTTTGAAAAAGAAGATGGTAGGTCCTTAGGAGGAGGACTCATAATCAAACAAATTATATCCAGCCCGTTATATCGTAACTAGAGAATCTTGGCATGACTCGGATGTAGTAAGCAATCGGATCAATAGATTCAAGTTGAGACTCGGATTCGCTATTTGTTTATTATAGTTAGAGTCTCAGGCTTAGCCGGTGTGGCTGACTGAAGCAGGTTGCCTTGCTGGCCACCTCCTTATCGATTGAGCTCCCGGTAAGAACTTTGCAGCCTGAGGTTCAAACAGGAGACAATTGTCGTTTTATAATATAGTCGACTCACTGGCAGCAAGTCTTTGTGGTTTTCCGCATCTCCCCCAAGTTGGCATGATTCGCATGAATAGCCAGATCTACTATGGCATTATGTCACGGTCTCTCTCTGAGTCTCTGAGTCTCACTCAGTTCACCTCATTATGCATCATGATCAAGTGATAATAGAATAAATATGAATAATTCTGTATCACCAATAACTTGAATGACCCTCCTAGAGGACCTAAGGACCTAGAGGACTAAGGAGACTTGGGGTACTCCGGTATTGGTATCTGATAGATCATAGCAGACTTCACTCTCACTCAAGCTCGGACACTCCACCGGCTCATGTTTTCGACCAGTTCCGAGCAAACATGCGTCTGCGGCCACTTTTTCGACAATGCTGGGGCTTTCACCAGACATAAGAAGAATTGCCAGAGGGGCAAGAAACGTTTGGCAAACGCGCTCAAACAAGCAAGGGAAGTCTACCAGGCGAAGAGGCGCCGTTTGCAAGACAGAAACTTGACAAACGATGGTAATCCGTCCACGTCTGAGGCTGCGATCCCGGGCCATGCCATGATCGGAGGTGCGCAATTCATAGTCTCAGGTTCAGACAACAGCTCACTTTTCACTGTTGGTCAGATGTACCACTGAACTCTGAGTCACTAGCTGTTACAACACAATCCACACTGGCGCCCCCAATTCGACGTCAGAAAGAAGCATGCACTTTGGGGCTGGACTCAGACAATGTAGTACGCACATGTACCATCCTCTTTGTCAACCCAAGTTATCTGACACGAGCATAGGATGATTCTGACGCATTACCCTTGTCGATTCGTAGGGGCAGGCGAGCTAACCGGCTTCCAAAACGGTTTCGGGATATGCTCCCAGAGCCTCCGCTCCCGTTACCTCCGCCAATCGCAGTGGCCCCACCGGAAGCAAACAGTGACATACTAGTCCTCGACTCCGGCTCTTCAACAACCTCACCGACTGTATCCTGCTCGACGGCTCAAATTACCCAATCACCCGCAAAGCCACAATTTCCCGCCTCAGTGGCCACTCGACCAAATTCATTTGGGTTATTTCGTCTATACGATGAAGGATCAATTCCCATCAACGATCCCGAATATCAGAGTACTATGGGTGACCTGCTTCCAGGAGTTGAAGTGGGCTCAGTCCACGTTGAAGCTGTTGAGTCCCCACCCCCCAACCAGGGGAATCCTTTCCATCCATATCCCAACGAAAATTCATGGCGGATTGGGGATTGGTATTGGAACCACGGTGTCAAGAAGTCCAAAAAAGGTTTTAACGGCCTCATGGAGATTATTGCGAGTCCAGACTTCCGGCCCGAAGATCTCTGCCACACTAATTGGTCTACAATTGACCGTGAACTCGGCCACTCTGGTATCCGTGGCGCCTCTCACTCAGTACCTCCGAATCATGGGGAGACTGACTCACAACTTGAAGATTGGTTAACTGAGGGCGATGGCTGGCTGCAGAGAAGTATCACTATCTCTGTTCCGTTTCCCCGACGTTCACTACATCCGGGTCCAAGAAACTATACTATCTCAGGCTTTTATCGTCGATCTCTGTTATCAATAATTCGTGAAGTACTCTCGGATCCTTTACGCTGCAGATCATTCCGCTTCGAGCCCTACCTACTGCGATGGAAGAATTCACATATGGCAGTCGACATGGGCGTCTACGGGGAACTCTTTTATTCCGAGGCATTCGTTACGGCACACCGGCAGCTGCAGGAGATCCCTCTAGATCCCTCTACTAGTGATTCTACCTTGCCTCGACGAATTGTTGCGTTGATGTTTTGGTCCGACGCTACCCACCTAACCTCTTTCGGCGATGCAAAATTATGGCCGCTATATCTTCATTTCGGAAACGAATCAAAGTATCAGCGATGTGCTCCGAATGCCAACCTCTGTTCACACGCAGCATATTTTCAGACGGTAAGTGTCATTGATTGTCAAGATTCAGATCTCATTGTATTTTAAAATTCAGCTACCTGACGAATTCAAGGACTATGTAATGGAACACACTGGAGGTGATAAGTTACCCGGCGATTATTTTTTTACTCATTGTCACAGAGAACTGTTTCATGCACAATGGAGTGACCTCCTAGATGATGAATTTATTGAAGCATATGAACATGGTATGGTGCTCGTATGCGGAGACGGTATCAAGAGGCGTCTGTTTCCCCGGATCTTTACATACTCAGCGGACTACCCTGAAAAGTAAGTATCTATTCTATTGTTGTCGAACACATATTTGAGCTCACTCTCACTCGGTCCATAGGGTACTCATAGCCAATGTTCGCAATCTTGGCGGATGCCCATGCCCACGCTGCCTTATTCCCAAGGAGAAAGTACCGGAGGTAGCGACTACAAATGATATGTTACAACGCGGTACTTTATCTCGGCACGATACAGTCGAAAGACGCTCAAAGATCTCTTCTGCGCGCCGGTTGATTTACGAGGAACAATATGTCATCAACACTCCTCAGGTAGAAGCACTTCTGAAACCAGAATCACTGGTCCCCACTATGGTATGTGTTTGTGGGCTATTACTATGTAAAGGAAGAAGTTGGTCATGTCCCTTGTCATCTAGAACGCATTCTCGGAAAGGCTTGGTCCCAAAGGTTTTGATTTTTTCATCATGCTAGTCGTCGACTTGCTACATGAATTCGAATTGGGCGTTTGGAAAGCGATTTTTGTCCATCTGCTTCGCATGGTGGATAGTTTAAAGGGGCCCATGCTGGCTGAACTCGATCGTCGGTAAGAGGCTCCGCTGCGACAAAGTTCTTTAGAAAACTGACTAATAGCATGAAAAGGTTTCGTCAAGTACCAACCTTTGGTCGTGACACGATCAGGCGTTTCCGTAAGAATGTCTCGGAGATGAAGAGATTCGCTGCGCGAGATTTTGAAGACATACTGCAGGTCGGTATTCGGTTTTACTTTCTATCGTCTCCGAATCTCTCTTGCCGACTGAGTTTCCGCAAAGTGTTCTATTCCAGTTTTCGCTGGACTTTTCCCAGACCCTCACAATGCGCAGGTCTTGCGGCTACTTTTCGTACTTTGTCACTGGCACGCTCTCGCCAAGCTGCGTATTCACACCGACAAAACACTCCATATATTAGAGGGGGTGACGAAGGACCTCGGCGATCGTGTCCGCTGCTTTTCGTCTGATACATGCCCGAGCTTTGCAACAAAGGAGTTGCATCGCGAGGCTGGGGCTCGACTCCGACGGCAAGCACAACAAAATCAAGGAAAAGCAAACCAATCGCAAGGAACTAACCAGCATTCGCAGACACGACAATGCAAATCCCTAAACCTTCAAACTTACAAGGTCCATGCCCTAGCCGATTATCCGTCACACATCAGAATGTATGGCACGACAGATTCGTACTCAACTCAATCTGTATGTCCACACTTTCCTTCTACTATACTACCCTACATTGAATTATTCATGCAGGGAGAACTTGAACACCGCACAAGCAAAGGTCGGTTCGTACGAACCAACCGAAAAGCTTACGTATCACAGCTGGCCTCAATCGAGCGGCGGCAAGCTCGCATCCGATGGATTCGTATGAGACGTGATGCACTTCATCTTGCAGATCCAGTACCAAATGATCCTGAGGAACACCACGTCATCGGTCGATCCCAGAATTTCCCTGAAGATCTCTCAGTATTTGTACAAACTAACATCGGGGATCCTGCCACCAGAGTCAGTGTTTTGATATTTGTACATAGTCCACTGAACAATAGAAAACCTAGGATTTTGTTTTCAAGCTAAAGGCCCACATTCTCCCCCGTATAGCAGCCGTTCACCAAGAGAGTGCTCCAGGACACACTGCCGCAGTGCTTGATGCGGTCACTACTACGAATCTTTCAGATGCCGACACACATTGTCTATCCCATTTGAACCACGTCCTGTTTCCTGGAAACAAGATTTATCGACATTGTTTACTTCGCATTAACTACACAACTTATGACCTTCAGCGCGAATACGACACCATCAACCCTCGCACCGATCGTCGCGACATCATGGTGTTGTCCAATCAAGACGATGACTCAAATGGCAACAATCACCCATTTAGATATGCAAGGGTGTTAGGAGTTTTCCACGCAAATGTCGTATACACCGGACCTGGGTCAAATGATTTTCGCTCACGTCGGATCGAGTTCCTGTGGGTACGATGGTTTGAAACCATACAGGATCGTGCCACAGCTACAGGATGGGATCAATGTGCTCTAGATACTGTCAAGTTTTTACCGATGGCCGACGAGCATGCTTTTAGTTTTATTGACCCAGCGGATGTGCTCAGGGGTTGCCATGTCATCCCTTCTTTTGATGACGGCCTGCTACATCCTGATAGGATTGGGATGTCTCATTGTGCAGCTGACGCAGATGATTGGCAATACTACTATATCAATCGGTGAGTTTCAGCCTGATTTACTTCAAGTCGATCTGATGAGTACACTCTACTAGTTTTGCTGACCGTGACATGGTCATGCGTTACCATTGGGGACTTGGCATTGGTCACCCGTATTCATATCCTGATGGAACATCGACGGATTTGATGCGTCCAGACTCGACGGAGATTCAGGCTGCTTCAAGCCAGCCCACTCAAGAGTCACAATCAAGCAAACTCAATGCGCGAGTTCACACGAACTATCCCGATAACAAGGTCGACGACTCGGAGTCTGACCGTGACTCGGAATACCTTAGTGATCCTGAGTTGAACCTCGGTGGCGTTGGGTCGGGGCCCTCGGGCACAGGGGTAGGGCCGGACTCGGAGTCTGACTCGGAGGCAGAGTCTGTTGCGGAAGATTATCTTGACTTGGATGGCTGGGACGATTTCGACCTGGGTGCTCTCAATGGATATGAATTCTAACCTTTTGGAGTCCAATGTACACTGGCACACCGGGTCGTAGTATACGAGATGAATAACACGGTTTGCTCCCCCGAGCGGCCAGTGAGAGGATAATTGTTTATCATTTAACTTACATACCCGCTAATTTAGCCTCGCTCCATCACCGGCGCGTCACGGTCACGGATGCCCGTAACCACTCCCACCAGGCCCGAAATTGAGGTTTCCCTTTCGTTTGGAGCCGTATTCGGAGATTTATGGTACGTCGCGGTGGTTACGGGAGGTCCTAGTCGCTGTCAATTTGCTCGAGAAACTTCAAACGCACACAAAGACTTTGCAGTACCCGTGAATTCCCCAGCTGTCCCCCCAAACGTGGGCAGCGGCCGCTTCGCTCTTCACTCAACAAATTTCTGCTGACGCGTACCCCACGTACAAAGGTTCGGACGGAAAGACTTCGCTACTGCCAGCATGGCGCGGTATGGTTCGTGGTTCAAGTTGCATCGACGATTATTCCAACAGGCTTTTCACGCGAACACGGTAGCGTTGGCTTATCATCCGAGGCAACTGCAAAAAGTGTACGGAAAGTTGACTCGGATCTGCTGGACGATCTGTCATGCTACACAGCACATTTCACCAAGTGGGTTTTCATTTCGATGCGTTTTATGCAATGGACTACTCACACTGGTTGCAATACACAGGTATTCCTCTGCGGTTGTCAAGCGTACGAATATATTTTTGACGTCGATGCAACGAGTGGCGGATCTTGTACTTCGCGTTATCTACACCAGACTCGGAAACCATGGCGGTCTGTAGTGCGTTTCTGTTCGGTGGGCGTATGCATGGACTCAACGACAAGGTCCAGAAATTGATGTTCTTGTGTTTATGTGTGTAGCTAATGATTAATTCAAGGCTGAAGGAAATGCAACACCGGGCCATTCATCATGATGATCGCCGATGCCATCATTAAATCTCGTCTAGACGATTATCCAAGCGATCCAGAGCTCGTGAAAGCGGTGAAATACTCAGCAAGAGCACTATATACAGGTGATCTTGGTTATTCTAAAATGCATGCATTCGATTTGATGCTGACGACCGCTGCAGCTGTTGAAATGGTCCGTCTCGCTCATCCAAGCTGTGAGATCACTCACTGACGTTTTGCCCATGCGACACCAGCAGACAAATGCCACGCTGATGACGTCTGTTTATCTCATGATGGACCACCCGGAGGCGCAACGTCGTGCACAAGCGGAATTCGAGCGCGTCGTCGGACGATAGTGACTGCCAAACTTTGCAGATAAAGCATCACTACCATATGTTGGTGCCGTGTTGCGAGAGACGATGAGATGGAATTCAGTGTTCCCAATCGGTGCGTTAACCTTTGATGCTTGGTATCCGGATCTATTGACCCGTTCCAGGTGCTCCTGACGCGACATCGGAGTAGGTATTATATCCCTCAGAGTGAGTAACATTTCTCGCAGCGACTCTTACTGATGGCTTTGTCGTAGGTTCGACAACTGTGGCTAATCTGGCAAGGGCTCCACCTTGTCGGGCATGTAGGATGTTCATGGGCATGATTGTAGGGCGATCTCATAGACTCACACAACGAGCTGAGGTATCCGAGCCCTGACATATTCATGCCAGAGCGACTCTTACTGAAAATGGTACATTGAACGACGTCGACATTCCGTGGGTGTTCGGATTCGGGCGTCGAATCTGGTGCGCAACCCTCCATGCTCGCTCGCGCCTTGTCTAGCGTGGTGTGTAGTCCACGGAGGCACGTCGCAGTTATGTCGCTATGGTCCGTGATAGTTGCGGGGTCCGACAATGTGCTGGGAAACACACCATCGCCACTATCCTGCTGCGTTTTATTCGTTATTTTCTGATTCCTTCATCTCATGGCGCAGGATCTCAACTGCAACATCAAGTTGGGGTATCAGATGGTAATCTCGACCAGCGCTGCTGGCGATGTACTCCACCCTTACGAAGAGGGAGAAGACGAGGCATTCAAGGGCCTCTTGAGTTCGATAAATAGCAAGACTTGGGATCGCAAGGGCAAAGCCGTCACCAGTGGAATTGCTTCAAGCCAGAAGTATTCACCACCCAGAGGGACCATACCAACTGGACGGAGGACAAGGAAACGCGCCCACCGCACACGAGCATCCTAGGCGACTACGGCGCGCTTTCAATCCCACGTCCATTTCCGGATACGAGCACAATTGCAGCACACCTCCCACACATCCGCCTAACTCCAATGTCTTACCATCTCGTTCATTATCGTAACCATTTCGTCGTTTAGCTAGATTTACTGTTGTTCATGCAATCGTATGGATGACAATTCATTGTTCTCATTGAACCGTGCGTGTTGTGAATAATTATGTAAAACCAGCTAACCGGTCGGTTTACGACATGCGGATAACGATTATTCACACTGACAAGTGCGGCTGACCATAATGCATGTCTGCGAGCATCTGCGAGCATCTGCCAGCGTCTGCTGGAACTGCTGATCACTGCCAAGGTTGGGCCGCATCATGCCAGTGATGAGATGCGGCTATACTTGATGCGGGATTTCAAGTTTTTTTTTTTTCTATTGAGAGATTCTTAGATTCTGAAGGCACGTTCACGGCACACTCGTGATCAAGTCTCCTAAGAAGTACTGACAAACAATCAAGTTAAGTGCCACGTTTGACGATGTTTGCGATAACCCCTGCTAATACTGCTGATTAGTAACAGGGCCCATTCAATAAT
>JBBPPI010000222.1:0-22288 GCA_038091915.1 Leccinum griseonigrum | reverse complement strand
GTGCAGGGCCAAAACTTGCGATGGATCACCAAAAATGAAGTAGGCACCAGTGTCGACGACGGCAAGTACATCTGTCAGGACTATCCTGTCATTAACCTGAATGTTATCTATTCTCAACTTCCAGAAAAACTGAAGGGCAATCTAAGTATGCACCCATTACCACCTGGCGTTTACACCCACCGGTTCTATTATCGGAACAAAGTTGAGACTGCTATGAATGTAAAGCGCCTCGTTGATTCCACCGACATACAACTCGCCTCCAGAAGCGGAGAGCACGAGTGAAAAAACCGGTCGAGACAGTTTTCCTTCACGGAAGAGAGTGTGCAAAAGGGGACTCTGCGCATGAAAATCTGCAAGAGGCGGGAATCCCATTCCCAATATACCATCCGGAAAGAACCGAGATGCTGCCATACTTGAAGAGTATGTTGTTGCGGCACCAATGGTTTGAATGTCTGCCTACTCATCGGTCAGGAATGATCACGTTCGCAAACAGTGAAACATACGGTGAACCCAGCAAAGGTTACATTGTCCGTGTATTGTTCACCAATCACAGCCGCATTATCATCAAATTTCATATCAAAATATTGATTGAGGGCCTTGACGGTTGTGGACGAAGCGGGATCCCAGAGGTTAGCGTGGCTTCTGCAGTTTTTATCGCCGGTTGACGCTGGAATAAATAGGTCACTGGTTCAGGTAAGACAAGAGTGTGGGTGGCACCAGTGACGGAAACCACTTGCCCAGAGCCGGTGTCTAGTTGAACTTTGTAAAAAGTGGTGACTAGAGTGAATGGGTGTCACGAATGCGCGGAAAAACCTACCAGTGAAGGATTTGGCGGGAGTGCCGATCGAAATGACCCCATACCACAGCCTGTTATTGTAGTTTGACAGCTGAGCGCCAGCTTCACCGTCCCGTTTCACAGCAGAAGGATGCGGCGTATCCGTGTTCCGTTCAGTATTACTCATGCCACGAATGATCTTGCTAAGAAATATGTGAGCAAAAACGACGGCTGAGGACACCACAGGGCGATATACGCGCTATGCGATGCAACATGAAATTTGAGTGCATCGATATTAACGGATGTATGTTTTGAGTGTTTGATGAGTGGTATGGCCATGCCCTTACTTTCTACCCTAGGATCAGGTGTCGGGGCGGCTAAAACGGCCACAATGGTTGTGATAAACTCGAGGAGCATTGAGTGGCGAACGTGGAGGAGCAGAGATATCAAACAAGACATCATGATGCACTTTACTTAAATGTCGGGATAGATCGCGTCTAGGATGTAGCCGGACAACAAGGATCAAACCGACGTTGAATTTTCGACTTTTATGATCAAAACCTGAGGTTTAGATGGAGAGTTTGAGCAAAAGTATCTGAGAAAGATGATTTAGGACACACTTATAAATTATAGGCCGGATTTAACCTGGGACGTGATCATGATCATTATTCATACAGTGATTCATCAATCGACGTGCAGAGTATCATCGGCGCAGTTTAACGGGTGTCCCGACCATGGTCAGTTGAAAACCGGTGGATAACTGGGGTTATTAACAGCTGTGTGAAAATCATGACTTATCAACTGTACCCTAGCGCAGGCGAGGGCCTGTTGGAGTCTACTTATGTGAATGGAGTCAAGCTCTGGCAGTCGATGTGGTGCGAGCCTGAGAGAAGGGCGAAAATGAGTGGTGCGCCTAGTCGTGTCTACTAAGTAGAGGGGCTGCGCTCCAATTTCTATTCCTCGATCGAGGCGGAGGATGTCAATGAGTCGGTGATATTTGAACATCGCTCCGTGTGCTACGAGGAGAGGGTGGCAGTGAGCTGAGAGTGGGCGGGAGAGCGCAAAGCACGCTCTGAGCTGCGAGGAGCCGGAATGGGAAATGGAGGCAGGGTGGGTGCGCTGAAACGGGCTCAGACGAGCGCTGCAGCCTGCAAGGCAGATGAACGACGGCCTGAGGCGATAGAGCCTGAAACACCAATTGGTGCCTCTCGCTCGTAGTACACCACAAGTCCGACCCACTGTTACATAACGTTGAACGGCGCAAAGTTCTTTCCAAAATGGTCAGATCAGTTCAACTTCAAGACAACACCTTCTTCAAATTCTCTACTACATCATAAGTACTGGCAAGCCTTGTCGGTGATCGTGTCGGCGGGTGACCATTCGTCTTGTACCATTATTATCTGTTCAAATCACAGCCCCGCCACACTCCAGTTGAGGCGACTGGTTGGTTTCGCTCTCGCTCTGACCTCCGAAGACACGCGTTGCAGCAATCTCAAACATGGCCGGATTATGGAGCTCTCAGAGTGCAGAAGCTGCCCGTGTCGCCGCCCTCCAAGCCGAGTTCAACGAGAAGAAATGGGTCTGGGTGCCAGACGAGAAGGAGGGGTATCTTGCTGGATGGGTTCACCAGGAAGATCAAGAAACTGCCGAGATCGTCATGTCCTCAGGTGGAGAGGTGGATGTCGCCATGTTCACCATGTCATCTCTCCTGACGTTCCTTTCAGATTCGTCGAGTTCCGCTCTATGCCCTCTCGAAGATGAATCCCCCAAAGTTTGATCGTGTAGATGACATTGCAGACCTCACGTTCCTCAACGAAGCCAGTGTGGTTCATAATCTCCGTCTAAGGTATGGATCTGGAGCAATATACGTGAGTCCGCCCCTCGATTTATCCGTATGTATGGTTGGAGGCGGACACTGCCGTCCCTTCATATTCACGGCCCCTTCATCCTGATCATCGACTGACACTTGCACTGCAGACATATTCAGGGTTATTCTTAGTCGCAATCAATCCTTATCAGAATTTACCACTCTATACCGATGCTATCATTCAGCAATACCGAAACAAACGGCGAGATGAAAACCCACCACATATTTTTGCAGTCACCGAACGCGCTTGGATAAACATGCAGGAAGAACGCGAGAACCAGAGTATCCTCATCACGTTCGTTCATCCGTGACATTGAATTCGACGTCTTGACTGATGATTTTTTCTCCAGTGGCGAATCAGGAGCCGGTAAGACGGAAAGCACGAAAAAAGTCATTCAATACCTTTCCGCTATAGCAACCGATACCCACCTTCCCAACTCATCTCACACACATTCACCGACCATGTCTTCCTCGTACTCGGCAATACCTTCAATCGGACTGCCTCGAAGCAGGAAGAGTTTCTCAATAGCCGGATCTGGGAGTACTACGACTGCTAGAGAGCGTCTCGGTTTATTAGAACGGCAAATCATCCAAGCGAACCCTATTCTCGAGGCCTTCGGGAATGCACAAACCCAACGGAATAACAATTCAAGTCGCTTCGGTAAATTCATCCAAATCAGTTTCGCCCCTGATGGAAGTATCTCTGGAGCCAACGTTGACTGGTATCTGCTGGAGAAGAGCCGTGTAGTTGTACGCAGTCCTGCCGAACGAAATTTCCATGTGTTCTACCAGTTGATGTCCAAAAGTGGTTCTTTGAAAGGTAGGCAGCTTAATCTCTGCCTACTGTCCCCTTATGTTTACTCGTTTCCAGAGTCTCTTTTGCTGGATGGGAACATCGAGGATTACGAATTCTTAAACAGCAGCAGGAGAGAGATTGACGGTGTTAATGATCGGGATGATTGGGACACCCTTGCAGTAAGCTGGCTTCGTGGCTCTCGCGCAGGAGTTGGCTTGTTGACCACACTCCAAGAGTGCTTTTGAAGTCGTTGGTTTCTCTCAAGCTGAACAGTATGACCTATTTCGGATCGTGGCAGCCGTCCTCCACATCGGCAACATTGTAATCACCTCTACTCGTGCTGACGACGCCGTCATGGTGGACTCCTCTCATGCGGAGCGGGTTTGTCACCTCCTGGGACTTCCATTGGCAGAGTTTACGAAAGCTGTCCTGCGCCCGAGAGTGCTTGCTGGAAGAGAATGGGTCGTGCAAGCGCGGACTGGTCAGCAGGCTTTGGATGAGCTCGCCGCTCTTGCAAAGACTCTATACGAGAAATCGTTCGGGGCACTAGTCGACCGCATTAACCGTGCCCTAGATCGGCCAACGCCCAAATCGACATTTATTGGTGTGCTGGATATCGCAGGATTCGAGATCTTCGAGGTTAACACGTACGAGCAACTCCTCATCAACTACACTAACGAGAAGCTGCAACAATTCTTTAACCATCACATGTTTGTCCTGGAGCAAGAAGAATATTCTCGGGAGGGCATCGAATGGGATTACGTGAACTTCAAACTTGACTTGCAGCCGACAATCGACCTCATAGAAGGAGGTGGCAACACAATTGGTATTCTCAGCTGTTTGGATGAGGAGTGCATCATGCCCAAGGCAACGGATCTTACTTTCACGGAGAAAATGCATTCTTTATGGAGTGGAGATCTGGCTCCCGGGGGGCAGCCACACCCCGGCCGAACAAAATATAATATCCCCAAGTTCGAGCAAGGTTTCACCATCACTCACTACGCCGGCAAAGTCGAGTACCGTACCTATGGTTGGCTGGAAAAGAACAAGGATCCACTGAACGACAACGTCACGCGAGTTCTTGCCGCGTCCACACAACCCTACATCGCCACTCTATTCCAAGACTATTCAGCTGAGCTACACTCCCCGAGCGCTGGGTTCTCATTGGGGAAGAGGCGTGGCGTCAAGAAAGGTGCTTTTCGTACCGTGGGCCAAAGGCACAAAGAACAACTATCGTTGCTAATGACTCAACTGCATGCCACCCAGCCACATTTCGTTCGATGCATAGTTCCTAACATCAACAAGAAGCCTGGACGGGTTGACGTGCCACTGGTTTTGGACCAGTTGCGCTGCAACGGTGTACTGGAAGGTATTCGTATTGCTAGGCTAGGTTACCCCAATCGACTTCCCTTTGTCGAGTTCCGGCAACGCTACGAAATCATGACTCCTGGAGTAATTCCGCGCGGCTACATGGATGGCCGCAAAGCCTGTCTCCGCATGGTAGAAGCTCTGGAGCTTGACAAGGAGCTTTATCGAGTCGGCACGTCGAAGATCTTCTTCAAAGCAGGCGTCCTCGCCGAGCTGGAGGAACGCAGAGATACGTTGTTGTATGACGTTTTCTCGAGGTTGCAGGCCACAGCACGAAAGTTTTCCGCCCGACGACAGATGAAGAAGATCCTTAACCGCGCAATCGCTATCCGGACTATCCAACGTAATGCTCGGATCTATGGCGAGCTCAGGGACTGGCCATGGTGGCAACTTTACACGAAGGTTTGAACCATCCCCTCTTTCGAGTATTCTTTGATAACAGCGAGGCAACGATAGATTCGGCCCTTGCTAGCTGCTACACGTAACGATGAAGAACTGCGGCGGAAAGAGGTGGAGTTGCAGCTCGCCAAGGAACGTGCAGAGAGGGATCAGCGCGAGAAAGAGAACCTGGAGAACATGAAGATGGCGCTGGAAGCAGAGAAACTGAGGATCGTCAAGGAACTCGAAGCGGAGCGGGCGCTTACTGTTGACAAAGACACTTTGCTTGAGCGGAGTAAGCAGCGGGAGATCGAGCTGGGAGAGGAAGTTGTTGCTCTACAGGCTGACCTCGATGTGCTCGATTCGCAACTGGACCGGGCACTCCTCCGACAGAAGGAGAGCGACGAAAAGCACGAGAACCTTCGTCGAGCCTTTGATCAAGCTGCCGAACACCTTGTCCGACTGGAGAACGAGCAGAACATGTGGAAGACAAGAGAGGCAGAGTTCGCAGACCTTTTGTCCAGGATGGAGACTAACATGGGGCAGCTTCAAGTTGAGCGAGACGAACTACAGAAGTTGAACGAAGATTTTTCGACCTTGGTATCTGAGCGCGAGGAGGACTTTGCCCGTCTCAAAGAACGTTCCGAGACATCCGCGAATGAACTGCAATCCAAACTGGCTGCAGAATTACGCACGACGTGAGTCCGAGATGATGCGATGTTGACGAAGTCGGGCTCACCGGTCCGTCAGAGAACTTATGAACGCCAAAGTTGACCAACTCGAGAAGGGATCGCAACAAGCCAAAGATCAACTTATTGAGCTGACCCGCACCGCCAACGATTACTCTATGATGTTGCAGAAAAAGGAGGATGACATCGTTCGTCTTGCCTCTGAAGTGGCTGCATCGAAGCGAGATCGTACCCAGTTACAAAAGGACGTCGTCGAGATCCGTGCTTTGACCGAAAAGCAAAAGGCCGAGTTGGACGCCAACAAGGTGGACGCTGATCGAACTACATTTGCCAAAGCCAAATTGCAGGGAGAGCTCGATGAGCTTCGCGCAATGATGGAAACGAAGACCACGGAGGAGACGCGTCGACGTGAGGCAGACAAGAGCAAGGACGAGGAACTTGCTGATCTGCGCCGCCAAGTCGTTGACCTACAGGGTCAGCTGAACGCGTTTCGGAAGACTGCTCTCGACAACGAAAGCAAGCTCAAACTCGATGTCGAGAGGGTCACTCGTCAGTACACGCAGCTCGAAAGTTCACATGCGTCTCTGCTTGAGCGCGAGAGGGCTGCCAACGAACACTTCACCAAGGCTGAGGCTACGGCAGTAGCTATGGATAAGTCCAAGAGAATGCTGGAATCGGAGCTTCAGGCACTCCGTGCTAAGCAAATTGACTGGGATTCACAACTAGCGGAGGCCGCAAAGTCCAAAGAGGTAGAGTATCTTGTCTTCTACTAAATATTTTCACGTTTCTAACCGAAAAATTACCTTAGTCATTGGAACGACAGCTCGGTTCATCCCAGGGCAAGTATCACGAGCTTGAGGATACCGTTCTACAGTTGGAAAGAGGAGCCCATGCGCTGGAGCGCCAACTGGACCAAGGTCGTAAGCAGCTGGAGGCCGAATCGGCCAAGTACAAACAACTCCACCAGGTCGCGGCCAGCCAAAAGAGGGAGCTCGCTCTGGACCAAGACCGCCTCTCTAAGATGGACGCAGCCCTCAACAAGGCTCTTACCGACCTGAAGAACAAGGAATGGGATATCAAGCAACTGGAGTCTCGACAGGACAAGAAGATTGTTGAGCATGTACACGTTCTTGAGAAGGCGAAGAGAGTCACAGATCAACAGCTCAAAGACGCGCAGGAGGAGTTACAGAAAAACGCAGTCTACATTCGATCTCTGGAGAAGGCAAAGTTGGCGTTGACTCGCGAGGCCGAGGACTTTGTACGTGAGAATAAGCTGGAACAGGTCGAACTCCGTGCCATTGAGAAAACGGCTCGAGCAAACGAGGCAAGGGCGCTGAAGGCTTTGCAGGCTCTGGAATCCGAGCGTAAGACCAGAGAAGTAGCTGACTCTGGCAATCGACGCCTTCAAGCCGATCTAAACGGTGTCAGGGGCGAATTGGAAGTCGCGCGCGATCAACTGGCGGCAGCTCAACGATCGAAGGTCACTCTAGAAACTGAACTCGCCAAGCTGGTGGAGGACACCGAAGCTAGCCCACCAGAGGCCTCACTGCAGCGTGAATGTTCGTTGAAGATCGCGCAGTTGGAGGAGAAACTTCAAGATGCTGAAAGTGTACAAGGAATGGTCTCGAAGATCAAGGCCCAGGTGGAGCGGCAACACAAGGAGCTACTTGACCTGATCATGAAGGACACACCAATGGACGATGCATTCCGCTCTCGCCTCATTCGCGAACTTAAAGACGCTGAAGAGGAATTGGCGCGACAGTTCTCTGCCGTCATTCGAACCCCGAATTCAACAATGAATGCCCCTCCTGCTCTCAAAGACGAATCAACAGAGTCTCGTAAAGCTCTAGTATGTCCTTTGGAAGTGTGTTACAATATGTTCTGATGACGAAACGCGCTCAATAGCTAGCTCAGCAACGCAATTTGCAAATCGAAATGGATGAGGTCCGAAGACGGGCTCGAGAAGAGCTAACCGGCGTTCACGACAAGCTGGATGCTGAGATTGCCTCCAAGAACGACATGTTTAGTGTGTTTGTTCATCCTCTTCGATAGCTTGGCGCTAACCTCAAATAGATGCGCACAGGCAGCTCCAGACTGAATTCCAAGAGCTACAGATAACATCAGCCTCTGCGATTGCAATGCAATCAGGTGGGTGACGTTGTAGATCTCAGTATGGACCTGGACTTGACCGGATGTGAAGAGTTGCAACAGGCAGTTGAGTCGTACAAGCAGAAGATGACGATGAACAACGCAAAGCTTCAAGATGCTGAGGTCGCGCAAGCCAAGGCGGAACAGGCGGAATTGTTTGGTAAGCAGAGCGACCCAAGGCTTCTACAGCATGTGCTGATGGTGCTTAGCTCGCCGTGCATTCACGGATTTGGAGAAGACACATCTCGATCTAGTTGCGGAAAAGAAAGAGATAGAGGAGAGGTTACAGAGCACAGCACACAAATTCCGGGAATTGGAGCAGCAAATTGAGGAAGAGGATCGACAGTCCTCTGAACTTGGTATTCATAGGCGTCGTCTTGCCCAACAACTTCAAGACGAACGTCTCCAGCACCAGAAGGATCTTTCCGAGCGTGACTTTACCAGTGATCAGACCCGAAAGAAGTATCAAGGTAATCACCCTTTTGCGATAATGTGAGAGGATACTGATATCTTCCTAGCCGAACTTGCGCAACTCAGCGAAGGTGCGGTCCAGTCCACTGCTTCCTGAATAGTTTCTCATCATACTTCAGAGCTTCAGTCTCAACGTGACACCATGACCCGGCTTCGTGAGGAAAGCCGCAAGATACATTCGGACTACGATGAACTGCAGCTACGCTTCGATGAAGAAGTTTACAATGGCGGAGCATGGAAGAGAGAAAAGGAACGCCTGGAGACAAAAATCGCAGACTTGACAAAGGCATACGACACCTCTTCCGCGGCGCAGTCCGACCAACAATCACAGATTGTTTCTCTTCATTCTCAAGTCCGTGAGCTGAGGGGCGTCCTGAACGATGCAGAAGCCGACCGTGCAATGCTACAAAAGGCGAGACGTTCGCTGCAAGCAGAGCTAGAAGGCATCAAGCTTGACCATATTGATGCTACCAAAGTAACATCCGATCGGGAGTTACAAAAACTGCAGCTCGAAAAGCAGGACCTCGAACGTTCTCTGGAGGAACAAGAAGACCGCGTTTCTATGGCGTTTGGCCGCATGAAGGCTGCAGAAACCCACGCTGCGGAAAGCCGACTTGAGCTCGATAAAACTCGTATGGAGAATACTAAGCTGGACAGAAAAAATGTATGGGAATCCCTTTCTGCTCCAGCGATCGTATCTCACTCCCCTCGTAGGCTCTGTTGGAGAAGCAAGTCAAGGATCTTAATGTTCGGATTGTCGACCTGGAAACGAAGTCATATGCTACCACCCCTCAGCCGAACGCGACTATCCGTCAATTGCAAGCTCGCATCGAAGAGCTCGCCAATCAGCTCAATCAAGCCACTAATGACAAAAGACACAGCATGCCACTTCGGTCTTCCGACAAAGCGGTTAGAGATATTCAATTACGGCTTCAAGAGAGCGAACGCCATCGTTTGAAGCTAGAGGAGGACCGGAAGACCTCCGAGTCGCAAGTCGAGACCCTCCGCAAGAAACTTGATGAATCGGTCAGTTAATTCTGCTCTCCGTCGGTATTCTCTCTGAACGAAAGCAGCAATCCTCTGAAAATGAATTGGTCCGTGCCAATCGTCGGCTTGAGCTGCAAGCTACAGAAGCCAAGCAAACAGCCTTGACGTAGGTCGACCGCCCACAATGCAATCCTGATACTCATGACGCTTCTAGCCTGGAACGTGAGGTGGAACGGCTGCGTAGCCGCATCAACCGGCCAGCGTCGTCTGTGATCAGCGATGCAACCAGTACATCTGGAGCCTCATCCGTTGGTTCACCACGCAGGCACAAACCGTCATGACGATTGAAATATGCGATCTACGATTCTGATACTTTTACAGTTCCCCATTCACGTTGTGGCCCAGCCGTTGCATGCAATCACTATTTAAGATATACCCGATTGTAGCATTTCGTGATCACTTGTATTTCTTGACTTTGAAATGACTTATCAGATTAATCACTCATCGCTCTTTACAGAGCTTCGCTTTTCCCATTACTGTAATCTCTAAAACAATGGCCATGTATTATTTTCGTAGTGGCTATATCTATTATATTGCATTTCAGTAGATCAGGCTGTGAGATCTTTATCTTTGATTCCAGTAAGACTCTGAGCCTACACAGATACAATTTGTATGAGCCACCGCAACTCGCCATTGTAAATATGTGCTCCGTATGTTGTATACTTGCATTTCCATTTCCCACCCTCACAAATGTGTCCCTGCCTCTAGTGATGAGCAAGCTGGGCGAATGTATAGAACTGCACGAGGAAGATGGTCCCGATCGACCAGAATTCTAGTCGGGCTCACCGGTCAGCATGTGAAGAGTAAATGTTGGATAAAAGAATCTCACTATCATTCATATCCATAGTGGCAATTCTGCTAAAGCAATTGCTCGAGCCATACATAACCCCTCCCTTGTTGAGGACGTCGGCAGACACGAAAAACGGCTTTCTACCAATGGTAAAAGTCACGGAGGGAAAACTTCCGCATGGGACTACAGGGAGTCAATCAAAGGTACCAAGATTGATCGAAAGTGACTTACAGCGCCAATAATCATTGATCGGAGATGGCCCACCGCCAGCCGCCTCGTGCAGAAGTTCAACTCGCCCCGGATCACCATAAATGAAGTTGGCACCAGTGTCGATGATGGCGGGTACATTTGTCAGGACTGTCTGTCCATCGACTTGAATGTTATCTATCAGCAGCTGCCAGAGAACCTGAAAGGGAAATCTAAGTACGCATCCATACCGCCTGGCGTTTGCGCTCACCGGCTGTGTTACAGGGGTATAGACGAGGGTGTTTGGAAGGTAAAGCGCTCTGTTCATTTCACCGACGTATAGCTCGCCTCCAGTTTCGGTGAGCGTGAGTGAAAACACCTGTTAGGACAGCTTTCCTTCATTGAAGAGCGTGTGTGACAGAGGGCTCTATGAAATCGTGACACAGGAGGGAAATCCAATCAATATACCATCTGAAGGAAACACAGGTGATCCCAAAGCTGAAGAGTAACTTGTTGCGGCACCGATGGTCTGAATTTCTGCCTATTCATCGGTCGGGAATGATGATGTTCGCAAACGGTGGTAAAGACTTACGGTCAAACCAGCAAAGGTTACATTGTCCATGTATTATTTACCTGACAATCCTACCATCTGAAAATGCTAAAGTAAAATCCATTTTGAGGTCCAAGTTGGTAATTTGGGACGATGGGGAATCCCAGAGGTCAGAGTGGCTTCTGCAGTTCTCATCACCGGTTGAGGCTGGAACAAAGAGATTGCTGGTTCGAATAAGACCAGAGAGTAGGATGATACTGACGCAAGGCACTTACCTAAAACCGGTGTTGAGCTGGACTGAGGTGGCGTCTAGAGTGAGTGAATGTCACTGTCACGAATGTACGGAAAATCTTACCAGTGAAGGACCTGGGAGGAGTGCCGATCAAAATGGTCCCATACCATATTCCGTTCACATATTTTGTCAAATCAAGGCCAGTTTTAAGCGAGTCCCGTTGCACAGCAGAAAGATGCGGCGTCCCCGCGTTCCTTCCGAAACATGCCACTCGGCCCACGAATGATCTTGCTAAAAACTTGTGAGCAAAAACGCTGCCTGAAAACATCAAAGGTCGACTTACCCGTTACTATGTGATGTAGCATGCTGAGATTCGCGCGCGCGTCGGCAGCAGAGCGTTCTCGTGAGTGGTGCAATGCGTACTACGAACTTATGTAATATGTACTCAAAGTTGACACGACTACTTTAAGTCTTGCCACAACCTCTTTCTCCGACCCGGACGGCAACCGAACGCACACTGATGATCCGGCTTGTCCTCCCAGATACGTTTCTCGGGAGACCTCCTCCTTGAACAGCGACATCGGAAACTTCCATGTCGACGTTGCACACGGAGGACGGCGTGAGGACGCATTAGATGCCTTGTCGTTGACCACGATGCCACTGTCCTGATTCAATCGACATCATCGAACCTGTTCGGATTCGTTCTCGTACGAGTGACACTGAGCACGAAAGCATCATCGTGTGCGCTTTGGCGCTCTTCGTAGCACGATGGAATGGGAAGACCTGCTTGCCGTAAACGTCACGACGCGCACACTTGCGTACCCGAAATTTCAAGATCAACGCTGCACAACGACAATCAGGTGCATGCAACCGAAGCGTATCCTGAAGCCATGCAAGCTTAGGAACTCCGTGACCGGTGCACAACAATGCAAGTTTATTCCAGGTCAAAAACGGGTACACCATGACGAAACCAGCAACATTCGGGACAATAACTAATATCCGGGGACCGCGTGGATTCAATGATCCGTGGTCAACCAGCAGCACTGAGAACAAATTCCCTCAAAATCGAAATCCTGTCTGAGTGTGACATTTTAAAGACATCCGATGCTCTTTCGTTGAGAAATTCTCACATAGTACAACGGGACGTACACCTTCCGGCAGCACAACGGCTGAGTTGTTTCCGGGTTTAAAATGGGTACTCCACGACGAAATCCGTAACATTCGAGACCACCACCGACTCATCTGAGGACCACGTGGCAACAATGATCCGTGATCAACCTACAGTCTGGGAACAAATTCCCTCCAAATCGGAATCTTGTCTGAGCGTGACAAACGATATTATATGTTCAGCCATCAAGACGTTCTCACCAACAACGAGACATACACCTTCTGGCAGCACAACCAGTGCGGCAAGAATCAGCACGAATCCGGAAAACAAGCTGATTATGCATTCTGAGGCATGACAGAGACTTCTAAGATTTAAGCTGGATTTAACTAAATTTTTCGCCACTTTACACGCTTTACTGCTACTGTATGCCCACTTTACACTCCCTTTACGCCACTTTGGTAGCACTTTACTCCAGGCTGCTGGCGCACGCAGTGCGCTCGAAAACGAAAAGGTTTCTACTTACGTTCGGGGTAGTGATTACGTAATTAATTTACTTAAATTTCTCGAACTAAAAAAAAGTAATCTTACACATCCAAACAATGTAACTAAGCCAGTTCAAGTTCCCAATCAGGCCACTGTCAGCCGTTCGATAGACCTAGACACCCCGCATCAACTTGCTAGTCACGACAGCTCAGTTGAAAATCGTCCAGGATGAGATTCTGTAACCGCAGAAGACGGTGGGATTATTCCGGGTCAAAGTTGTCTTACTAAGGAAGCTGCCAGCCGGGCTCCGCCGCAAAACTACTTCGGAACTTCCCGAGAAACTGGCAGCCTAGAGTTCAGCCACCCATTCATCTCTACTGTCGAAGAGAGAAGGATATTCGAATCATCAAAAGACCTCAATTCGCTATGGTACGTAGCACCTCCAAGCAGTTCGTTCGTTTCAATGACCTGACGTTGTATGCAGCCCAAGGAAATCCGGGATATTAAACAATTTATCGAGATTGCGCGGCGGAAGGACGCTACGCGTAAGTATCGTCAATGGAGTGCGTTCTGCAGAATACGCATTGATCCGTACGCATTTGTTATACACGCTTTCCCCCGTCCACAGAGGCCCGGATAAAGAAGGTCACTGCAAGAACACCTACCGGCAAGGCTCAGACCAAGTTCAAAGTTCGGTGCTCACGATATCTTTACACCCTCTGTGTCGATGACCCAGACAAGGCTGAGAAACTCAAGCAGAGCCTGCCTCCAGGTAGGCCGTTGCGAGTGCTTGTCACGATCTAGTCGAAGATGTGACAAATCCTTACAGGGTTGAACGTTGTGGACTTGGCCCAACCGGCGAAGAAAAAGTAAATCGTACACGATCGTTTTAGCATGCCTTTTCTCGCAATTTTTTTAGAGCAAGGCGAGTGAGGAAGCGGGGGAACTCGATGCACGACAGCATATATCATATTTGTATGTCCTATGCACGAACTGCATCTTGCAATGAAGACTCGACCAAAACTCTGCAATAATCCCCATGTCTAATGGATTGCCTTGCCCTGATCTGCCATGCGCCATGATGGATGCTGGTATTGAATGTTGTCAGACTATTCGCGAGGTGACAAGGTCGAACTCACCGTCGCACGACTCGCAATGACGAACGTCGCAATCGTTTCCTTGACCTCAATTACCGCGTTGTCACTGCGATTACTTGATCGTAGCGGCGCCCGGGAGCGCCAAGTCCCCGACTCCAACTATCGTTTGCAGTTATCTTGCACGTTGATTTTGGTCGTCGCCCTTTTTTACTACCCTAAATTTTCAATCTTGGTTTCGTGAACATTCCACAGCCCTAAGGGCACTCTTGGACCCCACAGATACTTGCTCAGCAAGTCCAACATTGGATGTCCCTACGACGTTTAGCCGTCTTGATTATCGCAATAACATAGACAACTCGGAAGTGCGCAAGGACCATAAAGGTCTTATCGAATCTGCCCTGGACCGTGGACGTCCTCGAAGTTCGCCGTCTCTATACCTTTGACCGAGAAAACGCAGCTGTTCAACACTGCAAAAAGTGAATCAACTAATTCAGAGTGTCTGAGACACTGATGTGTGCAAAATAAATGGCCATGACACTGATTCCACTGGCAGGGACACGTGAAATCAGCGTCATCTGACTGACATGTGAAATCAGCATCACATCTGATCGATGCTGATTCTGAGCGTCACTGGCAGTCTGACACTGATTTTTAGTGTCCTATAATCTGGGTGTCACAGACTGTGCCTGCAAACAGTTACCGGTAGACATTTTTGGAATTTCAAGTCATGAAAATTTGTTGAAGTATTTTTTGAGCTACTCATATATGATGATTGTTGAGCATGTACTAGATTACAGCTGTTTGCAAAGTGATATGGAAAATGCATTCAAAAAAATTGCATCTCAGAAGCTGCCAGGGAAGACTCCAAAAGCATTGTCACATATGTGACCTGTGTGTTGTCAGAGTCTAGCTTGTACTAGTTGAACTATGTCACCGTCATTGGAAACTGATGATGAAAAAGTTCACATATTCAATGTCTCCCTTACAGTCTATTCCCTCCTCAAGAAGAAGACATCTAATGGAAAAGCTGCTACTTCGAAGGAAGAGAAGTCTGTCAAAATCAAAGAGCTCCCCTTTTCCATCAATGACAACAACTAAATTTAATAATATATTTTGAACAAAAGATATATCTGCTGTGCTGAGGATGCAACAGCCAACTGTGCAGGAATATGCATGAGGTTTGTAGACAGTGCCGAATTTCTTGTAGAAGCCAAGAGTCTTGTATAGAAGCATTTTCTTGATGCTGAGGAGGGCACACTGGCAGATGTTTTTGATAGTATATCCCTCTTGGAAAAGGGCAGGGATGTGTGATTTGTGTCGTTGGATACGACCTGGATTGGCATTAGTGGGGTGAGAGCGAAGAGCGAGGGCAAGCGTGACAGCCCACGCCACAGTTTGCCCACTGAGATGAGCTTGGGGTCCTTGCCTGGCAGATTCTGAGGTGCGACTTTTTCCAATGCATTTTCCATATCGCTTTGCAAACAGCTGTAATGGTGCTGTACTAGTCTACTGGTCAAAGACACAGATGTGCTACATATCATTCCCAATGCTCCAAGCTCTAAGTTCGGTTCTCGCTGTGGTAATTTTTTTTAATTTCTACAATTTGTGCAACCTGATCACACCAGCTCTCATAGAAAACATAGGGAACATCTTTAATTTTATGGACCACAAATGGGGAAATTTTTATAGTAGTAATATGTGGAGACACTAAAAATGAGTTGTGAGGGTGCTACAGATGAGCTGTGGGGATGCTGTGAACCAGCATCCTCGACACTGATTTCTAATAGACAAGATGAGTACATAAGTGTCACAGTAGTAAAGATGCTGATTAACAGAAATTTACACTGATTTCTTGTGTTCTTGCTGCTAACTAGCCGCGTCTCGGATGCTCTGAATTAGTTGATTTACTTTTTGCAGTGTCAATGTTGTGGCAATCAATGGCACACTGTTTACTCATTGCGACATCATCAAAATACCCTGGGCCCTGCCAAGTTGATCAGCACTGCAATGCCAAGCTGATCCTGAATGTTCAACAGGGCAGCGAGTATATACTTTAATCCTTAAGTGGAAGACATCTCCACTGAAGAACAAAGTCTGAGTTCACGTCTGCTGTGCACATAGGTGGTCTTCATAATACAGCAGTGCCACATCACAGAATGTGCAGAAAGAAGATATATCAATGCAATATCAGAACATATAATATCATATTCATTGCTCCTTTGTCAGGTATGTCATTTCTGATATAATATGCCTAACTGGCACCAATAGCAGTAATAGTCATATATCAAACTCTTGTCCTTACCATAAAAACTGTGATATAATAATAGGCTTGATGCATGATAGGTATTCACATATTGCCTATGATACATCAGTGATATATCACTTGTCTAGAGGAACTGGTGGCAGTACATTCATGATACATTGCCCATTGACTGACATATCTATTATGCTAGCAATTTGTCCCTCCTGCACAACCAATCAGTGATATATCACTTGCACTACTGGAAAAGCTATAGTACATCCATGATACATTGCTCACTGACTGATATATTCATCCTGCTAGCAGTCTGTCCCTAGTCACAGCACAAATGATTAGTGATATATCACTTCATGAAGGATCCTGGTCAGAGTGGAATATGAATATTACATACTTACCGATATATTAACCATGCTAGCAGTCTGTCCCTACTGCACAAATGATTATCACTTGCACTAGGGGAATATAGACATTACATACTGATTGATATATCAACCATGCTAGTAGTCTGTCTCTAATGCACAAATGATTAGTGATATATCACTTCATGAGGGGAATATGAATATTACATACTGACCGATATATCACTTGCACTAGGGTAATATTACACACTGACTGATATATCAACCATGCTAGCAGCCTGTCCCTACTGCACAAATGATTAGTGATATATGAACTAGTAGGGGAATATAGACATTATACACTGACTGATATATCAACCACTGGCATGCTAGCAGTCTGTCCCCCAGTTGTAGCACAAATGATTAGTGATATATCACTTCACGAGGGGAATATGAATATTACATACTGACCAATATATCAACCATGCTAGCAGTCTGTCCCTACTGCACAATGATAGACATTACACACTGACTGATATATCAACTATGCTAGACTATAGTCTGTTTCTACTGCACAAATGGCTAGTGATATATCATTTGCACTAGGAGAATATAGACATCATACACTGACTGATATATCAACCCATGCTTGCAGTCTGTTATTCCTAGTACTGCACAACCAATACCAATTAGGTGTGGCAGTGAAAACACATTTCACACTGGCACTGGTTTATGTATTGATTGAATGTATTGATTGTGCTAATAGCGACTTTGAGTCAACTATGGATTGATAAAGGCTACAGTACGAGTCATAGCATAACTAGTAGGAGCCGATGTGGACTTGCAAGGAGTCGTTGTGAGCTCATGGAACTGAAAGTAGCTACACACACAATGATCAGATAGATCAACATTAACCAACCATCTATAGCAAGCATTTTGGTAGCCATGTGGAACAAGAAATTATATGTAAACTATGAACAAGCATATCACCCAGGTCTTCGAGATGTGACTATATCATCTATGTCATAGTAGTACTCAATTAGGCTATTATGATGCTATGCTTGGGTGATCATGTATCTATTATGGCACTATTTTTTATTGCAAAGTAGCCATGAACGAGTGACAAAATTGAACCTCCGATCAAGCCAAGTTGATGCTGAATACCAGTCTGAGACAAACCGGGACATGTGACTTGTATGCATTAAAAAGCACTAAGTCCAGAACGCACTCGAAGAAGTAAAAATAGTACAGGATGGAGCAGATTGAACAGTGGATAGAGTAGAATGACCCACTGATTATTAATAAACCCTCGCCTCCGAGTCCTACCACCACCACCATGCCTTAGGTATCACAGAGAAAGAAACTGCTGTTGGATCTCAGCATGTTAGAAATCAATGTTTTACATGCCAGGATCAAGAACTTACACAGCCAATTGGAAGAATCTGAGGACAAATATGACTCAGACGAGGAAGATGACGATGTCATCATCATCACCCCTCCCAGTCCTGTCTCCCCGATCATATCCAATTTTGAAAGCGATCTTGATTCTAACTCGACTGACTCATCAGTTGAGATCGTAGCAGCAAAAGAGAGGCAGTATTGCAACCTTCTTGGTGCAATCAGAGCATTCCGAGATGAGATCGAGACATCATGCGTCTTGAATAATAATCTGGTGCCGCCAATGCGTGCGTCTCAACTGCCCCTCCTCGAGTCTTTTGCAGGTTCTCGACCACACCTATTCTGCAAGAAGGTGCACGTTGACCTGGACATTTTCGATTGTATTCTAGATCAAATCAGCGACCACAACATCTTCCAAAATAACCCACAGCTTCCCATATCAATCCAACTCGCAATCTTTCTGAACCGCGCAGGTCATTATGGAAATGCAATAGCAACTTCAGAAGATGTGGCACATTGAATGGGCAGGTGTGAGCGTCAGGTCTGTGGTGAACTGTACAAACCAAGTCATGGTAGCAATTCTTGCCCAACATGACGACTTCATTTCCATGCCTTTGGAAGATTCCGTGGACTCTGAGCTAGCACATATGTTTGTGGAGGCAAAGTCATGTCAGCCTCAGCCTCAGCCTCAGCCTCAGCCTCAGCCTTAGCCTCAGCCTCAGCCTTAGCCTCAGCCTCAGCCTCAGCCTCAGCCTCAGCCTCAGCCTCGGCGGCGGCGGCTGGGGCCCTAGTGTTGCCGTGGCTCAGCTAACCGCACACCGGTTGTGGCTCCGACTGGCTCGGCTTCCAATTTAGTCATTCACGGCATCTGAGACCTGTCAACTGGCTTGGTTCGGTCCAGTTAGCTGCCATAACTGGCTTGTGACCAGTAGCAAGTTGTGTGAACGTGTTACGTGTCACTACAGCATTGAAACACCAAAAAAAAAAACCATAGAACACAGTGGGGGGTATAGGCCTGAGGGTATAGGGTATAGGGTACTACTACCATACAACAACAAGCAGATGCAGATTACACATAACTGAGGTCTGAGTCCCGAGTCCCGACTGTGAACAACAGGTCAGTGCTACTAGAACTTCCTACTAAACCTCGGGTATCACCAGCGTCCGACGACGAGACTGATGAGCAGAGCGTAGGCTGAAAGAAGTTAATTAACATGCTGAGGTTGCGTGTGAGGTGGACTCACATTTGTGGCGATAACTCCTTTTTTGGAGTCTGCACCGGTCCAGTCGACCGGTTGCGACGACGCAATTTTGCAGTCGTCGATGGATGTGCTATTTGTACATCCTTCGGAGAAGGGGAAGAACACATTGGCAGAGAAGGGGCAGAACACAGTGGCGGAGAAGGGGAGGAACACGTTGGGACTGGGTCAACCAGCGGGGATAGGGTGTGAGGTTGTGCCGGTGATATAGGCGAGACTTGTTTCGCGAAATTTATCTGTGGATCAACAAGGAGATCACGCATGATTTTGGGGGAGTCCTGTAATTGAGTGCCGAGTGGGAGGATCAATGATCGCAAATATTCGTAGTCTGGTTCCTCAGAGAATGAGAGTGTGCGTGAGTAGGTAACAAAAGCTGCAATCTCCCGAGGGAGTTCACGGCACAGCTCTTCGACCGCGGTCTTCTTCTTCAGTTCGAGGCTTGATGGAAGCTTCGAGTCCTCACCACTGCTATTAACCAACCAGGGGAGTGAACCACGCAAAAAGTAAACCAAGATGTACGCCAGCGACTCGACATCGTCACGGCATCCTAGCTGGGCGCCTAGGTGGCTGTTGATGGACGTAAAGGTGGGAGTACCGGTGAGATGACGGGCACGGCGGAATGGAATGTGGTGGCTGGTTATAGGATCGTGATAACGCTTTGCGATGCCAAAGTCAACGAGGAAGACTGTCCGAGCATTCTCACTGAGGCCGACCAGTATGTTTTGCGGCTTGATATCACCATGAATAAAGCCATGGCTACTATGTATATGTTGAAGGCGAGTGATCTGTAAAAAAGTCAACGAATGAGGTATTCAATTCTAGGTCTAGGAGAACTTGCCAGCTGGTCGGCGATGTGAGCAACCGTGTGAATGTGGAATGACTTGTGTTTAACCATGAGCTCGTGCAATGCAGGGCCGAGGAGATCGAGGACCAAACTAGTATCGTAGTTGGCCTCTCTCCCGAACCAATGAATGCGGGGGATATTCTCGCTGCTGCCAAGTGACTTCAGGATTTCATATTCATGCTCCACAGAGGAGCCACCATCTACTGAGAGTTCAAGTTTGATGGCACACGACTTGTTGGTAAAAATGTTTACTGGTACGCCCTGTACACACGTCCTGTAGGTTTTTGCTGTTAAATTTTGTGATGGCACAGTGAAGTGACTGTACCATATGTGCCAGAGCCAATCAACTCCTTCAACCTGAATCGTTCGTCAACATGCACTGGAACAAGAATTTCGGATTCAGAAATCATGAGGGGACGAAGGTCAGTGGGAAACGCAGGAGACTAAAACGAACAGAAGGCAGTCCTACGACACCCCAGTGCCTACGTCATATGGATATGGGTAGCTCGCAACTCTGCCTTGGCAGCGATGGCAGCTTGCTGCTTGCTAAGCAATCAAGATCCAAGATATGGTGAATCACACGTTCGTGCAAATTGGTCCAACTCGTGAGTCGTAACGGTTCGAGACTTTGAACGGTCCCCCGTAGACCCCTAACAAAGGAGATCAAATCCCAAGTATGGACGTCCAAGTCGACTGTGGATTTGCAGCACTGCGATAGCCTAGATTAAGTCTCTATAATATTGTAGGTCCGACAACTTGTCGGTCTGTCCTCTGACTGTCCCACAATGACTCTGTCCTCTGATAGTCCCACAATGATGATCTCCAGCGAGAGCTCCTCCTATGCAGGTATTGCATATCTCTCTAACTCCCAGGTCAGCAGCCCCTTCACCTTTCAGCAACTACTTGACTTATCCACAGTATCCTGGCAGGGTCTCTCAGCTATAGTGAATAACACCAATTCTAGGTCTCATCATTTGATTTCCCAAAACCTAGCCTCACGGCCCTCGTCACTGTCGCCCCCTCTGAGGGAATCTGGCGCACCCACTCAACGAGGCTGGTGGCCACAGAAAAAAGCCCAACTCTATGGGCCATGCGGGGATAACGTGGATCATATATCCAGAGCTGTTTCCAAGGCTACTTGTTTGTCATCCAACTCGCCTGCCAAGCGGTCAGTATCAGTCCGGGACTGGGACATCAACGTCGATTTCCCAGACGCCAACTTGAAAATCTCACAATTTTTGCGTGCAACTGAAGATACAAAAACACCTGGGGATAAATGCACTCGTGAGTGAAAATGACATTATTTCGCCCCTCTTTTGATTGCAAGCAGCTCTGGTCTGCAAAGTATTGGACTTTCTTGAAAGGAACTTAGACAACAAAGTCCAGGTGAGCCGACGACTCTGAGAAAATCATAGTTTACTGACGCTTTACATATCAGGAATTCAGAGGCATATCATCGGAGGAATATTTGACTCTCAGCTCGACGATCGAAGAGCGATCATCTAAGTTGATGAGAACACCGAGGTGAGTCGTTTTCCCTCTGCCTCTTACTCATTACTCAAAACAAACCTCATGTTAGGCTGACATATATTATCGATCAGAGAACCCTTATCATCCAAATGCCAAGCACCATCCACCAGGCACCGGTAGCAGAATTTATCCCAGTACTCGCTCGGTTCGTACAGGATGCCAATCAGCAAATCAAGGATTTTGCCATAGTTCTCATAGTTCCATAGTACTTCATAGTTGACACATAGTTTCACATAGTTGCCATAGTTTCCATAGTTTCCATAGTATATTCATAGTTACTCATAGTTCACATAGTGCCATAGTTCATAGTGTTCATAGTACCATAGTGTTCATAGTATCCATAGTCGTCATAGTTGCTTATCAGATACATTGACCAAATACTAACCAAGCACCAACCAAGTAACTAACCAGACATAACAAAGTAGCAATCCTAACCAGCTACTACCCAAGCAACTTCAGGCACACTAACCAGATATAACCAAGTAACTAACCAGACTCAACATAGCAGGAATTCTAACCACTGGATACTAACCAAGCATGACCAAGTAACTAACCAGACATAACAAAGCAGGAATCCTAACCAGATACTGACATGGCTACTAGGCACACTAACCAGAACTATCAAAGCAGGGATCCTAACCTGGACTAACCAATGTCTTTGTCAATATTCCTAA
>JBBPPI010000221.1:0-22366 GCA_038091915.1 Leccinum griseonigrum | reverse complement strand
CACGTCAGTCCAACCCAGTGACATGCAAAATGGTATGCACAAAATAGCGCTCTTTTGTGCTACCACCATCTCATATTTACATACTAGATACCACACACATAGTGGCAGTTGATGTATTCGGAGAAGTTGTTCAGAATGAGACCACCTATATATCAGAGGTAGAATGGCAATCGGACATGTCACCATCAAAGGCTACAGAATCGATAAGGATGGATCAAAATTCTGATAATTCAGATATTGTATCTAACTGGAGTATCACACGCATCAAAGACAAAGGCAAAAGCAAAGAAACGGGTGTGTACTACAGATACAATGCTGTGTGATCTAAATATAATTGTCTGACAATCTAGTCATCGTTGACTTATCAAGCATACTAGAAATACCAGAGATCCCAACAGACAACAAAACTATAGACACCAAATATCAGAGAAACAAGAGTTGTCAGTGATAATAACTTCATGTGGCACTACAGTACAAACGAATATTTCACAGCACAACAGATTCTTTATAAATACTGGACACTCCAGTTTCATATTGTCAATTACCACATAACAAGACAAGACTTTTCTCAAATGCCAGCCTTGATACAAGTCCTCTGGGACTTGTATTGGTCTGCCATGGACATAAACAATTCCAAGATCACAATGCAAGCAACCTCAGAAACACATAAATTTCTGAATCAAAACACAAGTGGTCCATCCATAGCAGCCATCATGGACAACATCATGCTGTATTCTGGCCTCAAAACACAGCAATACAAGATCAATACTGCAGTCAAGCTGGTGGAGCTGAAACAGACCAGATCAAAGATCACCAAAGCCAATGCTCATGAGATGTATGATGGTATTTTGTTCATCAAAGACTGAAAGGAGTGTGGGAAATTATTATGTAATCATCACTCAACCATATATACAAGCTGTCTGGCATGCCATGTTTTTTTTTTTTTTTTTACCTCTTGAATTGCAACCATTATATGCTCTCCATAAAGTGTGTACAAACAACACCAAACAATACACCACAACAGTGAGTTGGAGCACAAAAATGTGCTTCTATGTGCCACTTGAATTTATTTATTTTCTGTGTCAGCAATGGAAGCAAATTTGGCTGAGGTATATTAGGCCATTAGGAAATCGACGAGAGTTTGAGATGACTTTATCTAGCACACACCCCTGCATCATCCTGATATAACAAGTGATCAGTTCAGTTAATCCCTGGGGGAGTTGGCAGCCATTACCATTATTATCTCCCAGCTTATATGATACAATATGACAAAAATATAACAATTACTGTCAATACTGCCACACTGCTTAAGTAGACCACTGCCTTCCTACTTGGTACACATGACCAAAAATGCTGGGAAGTTGTATATTCACAATACACATCATTCTTCCTAGTGTATTCAAGAGGCATTGCATCAACAACGGATGACAATATATTAACAGTCTGATTTGAGCATTCAACACAGATATGACGGTATGTGTTACATTTATTTTCTACCTTTCATACACGTGACCAACAACCCAAGGACGTTTTATATTTATGATTCATGGCATCCTTCCTAGTGTATACCAGAGGCACCACAACAACAATGGACGACAAGATGTTTACCAGTCAAATACAAATGTTCAACATAAAGAAGACAGTATGTTGTTACATGTATTGTCTATTTTTTGATAGTTTTCCATGTCAGCGCCATGATGCTGCCAGATGCAAATCCGATAGCTACTGGTCACACGCGACCAACAAAGTCGTCGGGTCAAACCTTGCCTTCTGTAACATGTGTATATGACATGGTGGGTACTGGCTTCCAGGAAGACATGATAGACAATGTCGAGGAGCTACATACTATAGCCCACATCCTCCTGGCATATACCAGAGACACCTTAGTACCGCATGAAAAAATACTTATGTATGCTACATGCGGTCAGCCCAGACAAGATGTTATGTATTGCATTTACTGTATGTTTTTGGTGGATTCCCTGATCGGCGTCAAGATGCTGCCAGATGCGAAACAAATAGCTACTTGTTACATGTGACCAAAAAGGGCAGAGGACCACACTGAACCGAGACGTGAGGACCTGGTATCGATGGTTGATTTGGCGTATCAATGTGGTTGCACAACCCGCAACCTTGCTGATATCCTTGAAATATGCATCTTGTGGGGCATGTCCGGCCAATCATGACTACAAGACTCTTGATGAGACCAGACCTCTGAGACGACAGACCAACTCCCAAAGCATCAGGAAAATAGTGAGAGTTTGACAAAGATTTATCTACCTTTATAAGTGATACAATGCCTGGCTCATGTCCCATTTTGATAATACTCAAGCTAAATCCATATATACTCTGAGAGTGATGGCAGATTTCACCACATAAGCCACATTGATATATTTAAACCATATCTAGCACTGCTGCACTGTAGACTCATTTTTGAATTAAGTGTCAAACTTAAAATCATGTATCTGAATGTTGATGTTACCATAAAATAGAGGCCCTTTCTACGATCATTTTGAGCTACTGATCATGAAAATCAGTGGTCGTGTTCTTGAGATAAAAATCAAACAAGGTGGTATCGCGTGCCGACCTTGAATCTCATAAAGATGATTTTTCTGTAGCTTTAAAATGTTACCAGTGGATTCATAGGACTCTAATACCCCCAGGACAAATGCTCCCATGGTCCCCAGTGGCTCTCAAAACCTGCTATGTACATTTTTCATTTTTGATCAAGAGGAGAACATGCTGCCATTCGCTCCCCTGATTTTTCTGGGCTTAGCCAATGATATCATCGCGTTCAGAGGGCTTTGAAACGGTAGGTAGAATACCTCGACTATTTATAGCTAGCGTATTTGAGGCTAGAAAAATCGATCTTTATCCGAGGGGTACAAGGCGAGTATTGTGCTATTCTCTGAGGTGGTATCCTGTGATACTGGAAGTTTTCTACCATGTTTATATAGTATGGAAACATCAGGGACATGCTTTCCTATGCTGTCTAGAAGACCTGAAAAATTATGTCTCAGTGCTGCACAGAAGAAGGTGGGTGATCATACTGTTCTTGCATCTGATTTTCCTGGGCTTAGCCAATGTTACCATCGTGTTTAGAGGGCTTTAAAATGGTAGGTAAGATACCTGGCCTATTTATAGCTAGTGTATTGCAGACTAGAAAAATCAATCTTTACCAGAGGGGGTAGAAGGTGCATATTGAGCTGTTCTGTCACATGGTATCCTGTGATGCTGGAAGATGTTGTATGATGTTTAGAGATCATTCAAACATCGGGGACATGCTTCTCTATGTTGTCTAGAAGGTTTGAAATTTCATATCTTGATGTCGCACAGACAAAGCAGGATGATCATGCTGTTCTGGCATCTGAGTTTCCAGGGCTTAGCCAGCATTACCATCATATTTAGAGTGCTTTGAAACGGTAGGTAGGATAGCTCACCAATTTATAGCTAGCATATTTGAGGCTAGAAAAATTAATCTTTACTAGAGGGTGTAGGAGATTGCATATTTAGCTATTATTGTTCTCTCATATGGTATCCTGTAATGATTAAAAGTGTTCTACCAATAGAAATTAGACAGATGATCATGTTCGAATTATAGATCAATGTCAGTATGCAAAGATAACCATTTATATACCCATAATTTAATTATCGTCATCATCCTCATCCTCATCATCCCCATCCCCATCCCCATCCCCATCCCCATCTTCTTCATCGCTACTGTCACCACCACCTTCTTGCACCTGACCCTTTTGAACATGATGCATCAATGGAACATCCAGATTGTCATCATCATCATCATCAGATTCCAGGACAGGAAGGTCAAAGGAAACAACTTTTTTCGATGTTTGAGGAGGTTTTCGTTTATTTTTCGTCTGCATGCTGAGCTTGTCCAGTCTTGCTTTTCTTCTCTGGTACTCCTCTACCTCCTCTGTCTTGCTGGCCAATCCATCAAATGCATCATGGGTATACAGCTCATTTTACAAAACCTTCTTTGACTTCAATAAATGTGGCCCTCTTGTTCTCCTGAGCTTCTTCTGGCTTTTCTTTCCCAAGCTTTCGATCTTGTAAAAGCGGGAGTTGGTAACAAACACAAAAGATCCTTGCTCTATCTTCCATACATGCCCCTTGCTTTTTTTTGTCACCTTCTGACTTTCAGGAAGGCACTGTAGATGTGAGAAAATATTCTCCAAAGCATCTGCCATGTAGAATTCATCCATAGATGATGTGCCCTCTTGTGACCTGTGATAGCTTGCAATATAGCCAGAGTTACTCCAGAACAAGACCAATCAGAGTCCTTGCATGGAGGGGAGTTGACCAATCTATTTGGAAAAAAAGTGTGCATTTGCACAGCAAAGGTAGAGGACCTTGGACCTTGGCTTCCAAGAGTGCTTCCATTATTGTCCAGGCCTGCATTGGATGCTTTGAAGGTGGTATGGAGAAGCATCTCGTCAATGCTGGCAGTTGTCCAGCACTTCATAGCATTGATCAATGTGACAGGATTGGGCTCAATTCCCTTCAAAGCATTTCGGTCCACCATCATCCAGACCTGTCGTGTAAACTGGCAGAATAAATTAGCCACAATGACAGCGTGATCTTGAAGCTGTCTTGGCATAATCCATTGCTTCATCATCACTACTGGATTTCCTGAGATGGCCTTCTTGAGCTCACTCCAGGTCAGATTGGGTCCTATCGGAAATATTGCTGCCTGATCGAAACCCTCCTGGATGTTTTTCTGATTTATAGAATGTGACTTGTCTCGCTGAGCTTTCGAAGTGAGACCCATCAGAACGAGGACATGAAAGTCGTCACTGAGTTGGACCTCCTCCAAACAAGGCATATAGTCGCACTCAAGTTCAAGCTCATGGAGGAAAAAGATGCCAGCCTTCTCCACCACATTACGAAATTGCAGAAGGGCCAAGGAATCCCTCACATGTCATAAACAATGGGCGTGGACGTGACACAATGCAACATGTGGTTCAGAATGCCAGTGATGATACCAAGATTCAAAGGATTAAGCTGCCTGAGCTGAATTTGACATCTTTGGATTTCCTGCACTCGCATGGACAGGATCAAACCAGATATTGAAAGGAAGCCACAAGACAGATCTGGATTCCATGTATATCTGTGCCTTAAACATGGATCCCAATGTTAAACAAGGGGGCAAGTTAAAAACAGATAAACTATTCTCACCTGTGGAATTATTCACCTCAACAATACCTGTGTAGCCTGTCCATTGACTCAGTATTCGTCCCTGATGCCATAGGTCTTGGACTTTTGACTTTGCGGAAAATCTTGACCATGCTTGAACATTCCTTGTAGTACATGTCCCTCAGTGTATAGGCATCACTGTCAACAAACATCTCTTTCCGTTTGCTGCTAGGTGCACAGCCTCATAATAGAGGTTGTATGTATTCCTGAAAGCGACATGGGTGTGCAGCGCACGATCCTGAGGCATCTCTGCTTGCAAACCACCATAGTTGCGGAGAGTGGAATGATGGTGGATAGTTCCTTGATTAAATCCACCGGCTGCATAGGATTCCTCGAGGCGATCAAGTCTCCACAGACTGACCACAGGCTCCTTTGATTTGTGTGTAAAGCCAATGCCTACATCGACGATCAGCTCTCCATTTTGACGATCCAGCATATAATCCCAATTCAGACAAGAGAGATTCTTCCTGAGTGCCTGTTCTGGAGATTCGTGCATTCCTTGGCCATCCTTGGTGAGCAGTGTTACGATTGTCTCCGAGGTTCTCTATGTACCTCTTTTCCCTTTCCTTTTGCTTTGCTTATTGCCTCTACTTCATCTTCACTTTGTATCATAGACCTCGGGCGACTTCGTCTTCCTTTCCACGTCGCTGACGGTCCAACATTTCCCTATCTCCTTTCCGATCTCTTCCTATCTTTGTCTAGATCCTCTGACTCATGATGACGCCATTGCTTCATCAGCTATCCGTCATCACTTCGTCATGTATGCTTACTCCTCCGCAGCTTCTTACTCATCCATACTGTGGATGACGTGTTCCTTCTTCATGATTCCATCATGTTCCATCTCGTTAGTATTTAAGGACTATCTTGTCGTTTGTAAACCCAAGCTAGAGCTACTTGAAATCCAACCGAGTATCTTCTGCACACTCTCGAGCGCCTTCGTCCTTCACCCCCTCAATCCTCTGCCCATCTCGGGTATGTCCCTTAGTCCTCTGCCCGTCTCGGGTGTGTCCTTAGTCTTAGTCTTCGAGTGACGCGACTCTTCGTGAGTTCCTCCTCGAAAGAACCCTTAGTCTCTCGGCTTCGCCAAGCGTTACGCTTGCTCGGCCTATCCTTCGTCTTAGCCTTCGCCTTCAAGTCTACAACCGACCCTACCCGGGCCAGCTATAACACTTATCACTGGAACACTTCTAATCGTAAAGCATCTCTTTATTTAAAGGAGAATACTTCTACTTAGCTATGTAGGAATAAGACTTCTATAACACTCTAATGAGACTCCCTTGGACTACTTGCAGCCCGTGGGACTTTTATATTGCTCAAGCAGCACTCCTTCTAGAGTCATAGTGGGACTCTCTCAGTACTCATGTGGGACTTCCACAATACTTAAATGGGACTCCCTCCACTCTCAGTGGGACTCCCTCTGTACTCAAGTGGAACTCCCTCTCCACTTTCAGTGGGACTCCCTCTGTACTCAAGTGGGACTCCCTCCACTTTCAGATAAATCTCCTACAAAATTGACATATTTGTGAAATTGTGAGACATTGTGTTTGCTAGGGGCTAGGCACATGTTGTAGACACATTCCACCATAGTATGGACACATGCCCAGCTATTTGGAATGATTATCAGACCATTGTAGAAGCTATAATATCACTTTTATGATATATTTTGCAAATCTCTGAAATCTCCGCAGATTTAAATCATTCACTACATCTCCAATTTAAATTGCTAAAATAGTGTAAATTCATATGAGGTGTGTTCCCAGCACTCCAAGAGGACACAACCATTTCCCTGACAACATATGCATTGCTACACATGATATATATATATATGTAATAATGTCGGAAATATGTTGTAGGAAGATGAAGATGGATCTAGAGTGAATTGTAAACTGATGAATATATCATAATATACACTACAAGCATTTCTACACCTTTGGCAATCAGCATAATAAGTTTGTAATCTTGTAAAAGCGAAATATGAGCCGGGAGGTGAACATGATGTAGAACTATATACTAAGATATTGGACCCCTGAGGTTATGGCATCTTATAAGGCTATATAAAGGCTGTTTGGGGACATTTTCTATAGGCATAACCCTAAGGGATCAAAAATGCGAACAGGTTTTCAATATTTTCAATATATTTTATTTATATACTTAGTGATTATGATATATGGCCAAATAAAGCGCTTGGATGATGGATTATGCTATATATATATTGTATCAACAATTATATTATAAGGTACTAGAGGGGAAAGGCTTCAGGGAAATCAAGTAAACAGCACTTTCAGGGAGTTATGACTGCTTTAGATAACTTAGGCCCTGAATGATGTCACCACTCTAAGGGGTGCTTATGTAACCACCTTTGCAGATTTTGACAGCTGATGCCATCATCACAACTTCTACATCATTGACTTAATTTATTACATAAAGATGTCAAGTTTAACATTTCAGGCACAAACTCCTGAATGATGATATCACCACTTTATGTCATCATATTTGTAGATTGTGACAGCTGATGTAATATAGGCACACATGGCAAATGCCCCTATCAATCAACCCATGTGGGACTGTATTCAAAGCTGCGAAAAATTATTCCAAAAAAGGAAATTCATTAGTTTATTTTGGTGGCACCAGAAAAGTTGTAGCCCCTGTTTTTGTGATTTTAATGGTGCAACAATCTAATCTATCTGATCTAATCTGGTTGAGACATGATCAAAATGGTCGCCCAAACCTGGCGATATGAGCATTCTAATTGGTCAATATCAGCCAATGGCAATTGCTGTAGTGCTGAGGGAGTCCCACTTGAGTGCTAAAGGAGTTCCACTGAGAGTTGAGAGTCCCACTAGAGTGGAGGGAGTTCCATTTGAGTATTGTGGGAGTTCCACTTGAGTACTGAGGGAGTCCCACTATGAGTAGAAGGAGTGCTGCTTGAGCAATGTGAAAGTCCCACGGGCTGCAAGTAGTCTAAGGGAGTCTCATTAGAGTCTTATAGAAGTCTTATTCCTACATAGCTAAGTAGAAGTATTCTCCTTTAATTTAAATAAAGAGATGCCTTACGATTAGAAGTGTTCCAGTGATAAAATTGATTTCTATTCACTTGATGTCTGAAAAATTGATATATTTGTTAATAATAGTTGATATTTCAATTTGTCTGCAAGTACCAGTGAAATATTTGGCCATTTCAAAATGTTTCCACAGTGGTTTTCAGAAAATGTGTGGGACTCCCACTTTGAGGGACTCCCACATAAATAGTCATGCTGACATAATGCATTCAAACATTCCAAAAATGATTTTTAGACAAAATCAATTTTGTGGGATTCCCATCATTGTTGTGGGAGACTTTGATCCAATGTAGATCTACACTACTGGGTAGAGAGAAATCAGTGTGGTTGGGTTAAAGCCCTACCACGGGTGCATTTTCACATCATGAACACACTGAATGCAAGCACAGGCTTCAGCCCCTTTCAGTTGCACATCGGGCGCTCGCCACGTCTCCTGCCACCTCTGCTGCCTGGATCTGAAGGTGACCCCGAGTCAGAAGATGCTCACAGTTTTCTCGCACAATTGCAAACCGACGTATGGGAAGCACAAGATCGGCTTCTCCTTGCTAAGGCTGCTCAGGCTTCCTCTGCGAACCTGCATCGCTCACCCGATCCCCACTTTGCTATAGGTGGCTTTCCACAAAGCATCGTCAACGGGAGTATCTACAAGGTAACAACAAACATGTCGCCAAGTTTATGCTTCGGTTTGATGGACCGTACACGGTCATTGGAGTGCACCCCAAAACATCGACGTACACTCTCGAGCTCCCTCAATCAACGAACATTTTTCCAACCTTCCACTCAAGCCAACTACGTCGCTTCTTGCCAAATGATGCTTCCCTCTTCCCGGGTCGTGAACGCACCCGTCCAGGCCCGGTCGTTACAGCCGCCGGACAGGAGGAGTGTTTCATCGATTGTATTTTGGACGAACGGAGGATCGGGCATGGGAAGCGGTACCTCGTGCGTTGGGTTGGTTATGGACCGGAGGACGACGAATGGTTGTCGCAAAAGGAGCTGAAAGATTGCGAGGCATTAGAGCGCAGACGGGAACCAAAACTTGTCCAGGTTTGGATTTGTTTTGGATGTGTTTTGTTTCTTCCTGTAGCTCAGCCGAGATGCCGAGTAGAAAGCCGAGATGCCGTTGTGAGCTTCAGAAATGATGGACGAAAGTGTCGTCGTGGCTCCACTCTCACCCCCCCAAGTTGTCGTCGTTTCTCAATGGCTCCCCGACGGTCTGGTGGGAAATACTCCTCAGAGGGGAAAGGAAAACAGAGGGCACAAGATGATGCCATGCCCTCCAGTGGTAGTGACAGAAGCCGATCAGCTCCAAAATCTGACCATGGGCCATCGACAACTCATTGGACTGTAGAAGATGAAGAAACCCTTCTCAATTTAGCACTGATGAACCAGGCAATGATGGGAAACGGTGGTAATTTCAGGAATACATTCTGGAATGATGTCGCTGCAAAGTTTCCGGTACCTGCTCACGGAAAGGCAAAGACCGCGGAGAGCTGCAAAGACAAGTGGAAGAGGGTAAGTTCGAGTAGCTTTCTGCACATATCACCCACTGGAAGCATCCATAGATGAAAACCACATACGATATTGTTCATAAGATCGCGACGACATTGGGACTCGCATATTCCTTGGAGAGGGGCGCAGACATTGGGCTAGAAAGTAAGCATGTTTGGGATGAGATCGTGAAGGTATGTACTGTACGATCTCCTGTTTTATTCGTTGACGACAACTTTACTATGATTACAAAGAATACAAAAGGTGTGGGCAAGTTTAAGAAGAAAGGCTGGTCCCACTACGACAAAATGAAGCAATTGTTACCGTCAAAGAGCAAAGGCACCTATAGGTTCACAGCTCAAGACGCCCCCGCCCCCCTGCCAGCTACATCACAGTCTTCGATCTTGCCTCTGCCACCCGCCACAAGTCAGTCCAGAGATGGGTGAGTATCACTTCATCTTTGTGTACAAGTACTCACTCGCTTTCAATCAATCACACACTGGCAGCAACACTACGGTAGCAGGCCCCGACATTACAATGGACTCATCCCACTGGCAGCTGGTTCCGAACAGGCTTGAACCAACTCAATTCAACACCACTGGCCCATCCTTTCCATCGCCCTCCTCCTCCGCTTTCCAACCACCTTCTGTCCCAGCATCTTGTATCGGCTCTGCCAGTGCCATGAGCTCTATCCAACCGTCGTCAAGTGTATCTGTCTGGTTCAATGACTCAAACAAGCGCAAGGAAGACGATGACATTTCTATGGTATCAGCTACTGCGGGATCAGTAGCAAGTGTGACTCGGAGCATTGCAGGCTCTGGAGTATCCACAGGCAGTCGAAAACGGTGCACGACTGCCCGTTCAACGGAAAACTCGGAACTCAGCACTACCATCAACAAGAGTCTCACCACACTCCAGTCGAATATGCACTTGAACCAAGCTATGATGGAGCAGATAATGGCCGCGCAGAGTGCCAGTGGTTCGTCTAGAGCAGCTACAAACCCCGGGCCGTCCCAGCAAGTCGTGACCGTGACCTCCACCACTGGCAATCACGAGGAGAGGAAAATCCTGGCGACACAGCTACTAATCGAACACGATCAAGACTAACTATCGACGGAGCAGATACTTCTGATTTTTGACATCTTTGGTGAGAAAAGTGACAATGTAAATGAGTATATTGTACTTGCTACGTTACCTGTGAGCACACCGGTGCTTCGACACGGCTGGTTACGAAAGAAACTTGCCAGTGTACAGAAAAGTGGCGATTGACTTGGAGAACCATTCAACGGGCTCGGACAGTTGTAGTACTGGCCCGTTGTTGTATTACTATTGTCGTTACGAATGGTGTTCCCTTTGTTCTGTTTGATGATAGCTACAATCAACTAATACAACTATTGTTGATGGGTCTGAATGTACATGGTCGTTCCAAAGACTCTCTTTGATCTCGCGTTGTTCAGCCACCGCCGCTTCACGTTCATTTGCTGTGGTGAAGCCTGTCGCCATCTCACCATAGTATACGTCCGGCTTGTCTGCAGGGTCATCATCATCTCCTGTTGCTGCCTCTGACATTGCTGCAGCTCCGAATGCTTCTTTGTCAATTTCTTTCAGGTCATACCGACGGATCATGTTGTGGATGCAACAAAGAGCAGGTAGAATGCGTGCTTGAACACTCATATCAAACTCAGGAGGGTCGACAAGGATGTGAAAGCGCCGCTTCACGAGTCCGATAATCCTTTCGACAATGTTTTGAAGTTGTGTGTGTCGTAAATTGTAGTATTCCTCGGTGTTCGAGGGCCTTGGAAACAAGTGTGAGTAATAGTGTGTGGAGAGACAAAGATTGAGATGTACCTCAATCGTGCCCGCTCCCACTCTGGTAGATGGTAGCGGATGCCGTGGAATGGTACCATTAACTGGGGACAAAGAGGGTATCCAGCGTCGGCAAGGTAATACCTTCCCGGAGGGACAGCGAAGTTGGTTGTACGGGCATTATGGAAGACCAAAGCATCATTTGCAGACCCTTCCCACCCACTGAGAACATAGAGGAATTCCAGATTAAAGTTACAGCACACGAGGCAGTTTTGCGAATGGAAGCCTTTTCGATTGCGAGTTGCCTCCCTCTCAGCTGCTGGCGATGTGTGTTCCGTTAATAGCGCCGATCGCATTCTTGAAGAAAGGGAAGACGGCAGTGTCATCAGCAATGCGAGATGGAACCGGAGTATCTGCAGGAGGTAGCTGGACGTATTTGGTATATATTGCAGGAGACGAGAAGGCAACGAGCATTCGTCGGAAATATCTGTGTAGTATCTGTCAGTTTTTTGGGATCAAACGAGAAGAAAATGAATAGTACTTGGAGATTGTGCTGGTAGACCGCTGAAAGCGCTCTCCAACATGGCTACACGACATGCCAGTTACACAAGTATATAAGAAGATTCCGAGTTGTTCTTCAAGGAAGACGTGTCTGGAGTGGGTGAAACCGAATGTTGTGAGATCGTTGATGAGCTGCTTGAAAACATCTTTTTGGACGCCGAATTCATGGCGGATGCGATCGGGATGGCCATGCATGAGTTCGAGGACCCACATAGGTCCTGTTAAGAGGGATGTATGGTATGGGATTGGCTCAGCTCGCTCGCCCGCTGCTATGATCTCCTGGGCTACCAACAAGATGGCCGCCATCATGACATGGCACATTTGTTGGTTCTGAATTAATAACCGTTGGAAGAGTGTGTCAAGATCATGATCTATGTCATCCTCGAAGTTGTCCTCAGGCTCATCCTCGTCGTGATCAGACATCTGTGTGGAGATAGTATCGACTCAGATTGTGCAAGATCAATATCAGTGTATAGAATTCAAGCTCTACTTCATTTTCCAAAAACGGATGCTTATTCATGCTCAGGTTTCACGCCAAACCTGGACAAGTTTTGGTTCCCGTCTGCGCTCTTAGATCTTTGGGAATCCCGCTCACGTTCTATTCCTGAGGGGGGAGGAGTATAAGCCGTGGCTTACAACGACGACATCATCACACGATATCATCATCACCGATCATCACTTCCACTCTCCGCTCTGGCCTACGTATATATAGACCTCTGATTGCTCACAACTTCCCACATGTTTGGTCACTGCTGACATAAGCATCCAAACATCCTAAAAATGGTTTTTGCAAAAAACATACAGAGTCCCTGGGGCTCTCCATATAAAAAGTGGCTATTAGCCACTATTTTGCGCAGAAAAATAGAGGCTAATAGCCACCTGGCCCAGGTTGCCTGAGGTGACTCAGGGTTTACTCGGTGTCCTAGAGTCACATATCATCACATTACATCACATCTCAGCAGCCTCGCGACAGCGATGAAGCCTTTTTAGTGATTAGTACAACCTATAGATGAAGTCTGGACTCCTTGCATTCCACCATATCAGAGGCCACCATACATACTGGATGGTCCCTCATCCATACTCTTCTCTACCTACTTGATCGAGCAATTCATTTGAGTACTGATATGGAGTATAAAACTACCTAGGTGCCTCACAAGGTCCAGCAAGGAATGTCTTCGCAGTCCTGACCTATTCTTGGCCGTGCTGTGCCATGCTTTGAATTATTCATGATGCTTTGTGAGAAAGTCGGTGAGACCAACAAATATGCCAAGTACTTCATCAAGATCAGTCTCCACTGGGCCAATATATACTACAATCAGATGGATATCATGCAAGCTTATGTTATTGCAATGCATAAGAGCCTGAGTCTTGAAGCCCCAATATCGCACATCTATATTTTGACATTGGATCCAAATTAGTGGTAGATCAAAGTCTGCGGTTCAAGTGGATTGAAGCTCAGTGTAATCATATTTTGTTGACTCTGATGCTGAAACACTTCAGATGATTAAATACCATTTGAAACGGCAGCAGCTCGACTTCCTGGCCTAATGGGCTTCTCCGCTTTCTGGCCTGGTGGGGGATGAGGCCGAGGAACCAAACGACATGGGAAGGAAGCAGGATAAAGCTGCTGATATTTTTCACTCTGTGGAGGACCTTCTTCAGCAAATTATAGTCGAAGAGGTGGATGGACTTGCATATGTGGTTGTTTACAAATTATTAAATATGTTCATGGTACTCTAGTCTCTACATCAATGCCATGCTATCTATGTTTCACTGTGACCGAATGAGTCGGTTAAGTTGGAATCATAATTATGTAAGTGGTTCAATTTTTCTTCCACCGCACACTTGAACATGTCTGCCAGGGTATGTGAGCACTATTGCCTCAAAGAGAAGCTAGGTTCGGGCTCGTATGGTATGAATGTGCTTTTTTGACTAAAAAGTGCTAATAGCTTCTAACGCGAAGTCTTTCGTGCACTCCACATTCTGTCAAATGAGGAGTTCGCAATCAAGCTTTTACCTACTACCAATGACATGGCCTCCATTTTATGCCATGAATATGAAGTCCTATATCAGCTTCAAACTGTCACTGGCATACCTCAAGTTATCTCTTTGAAGAAGCATCCCACAGCGTGATTGTCTTTGAATGCCTCGGCCCATCTTTGGACAAAGTGTTTGAATGGTGCCATTGGTTGTTCTCACACCATACTATTGGCAGAATCAGAGGCCAACTAGTGAGTTGAATCGTAACTCATTGAACTCTAGTAGTAACAGAGTTACCGGCATGTGCAATGTTACCATTGTCTCCATGGTTCACTATGTATCTCTTCTCTCTTTCTTTCTCCTTCGCTTATCGCCTCTATTTCGTGTTCACAATGTATCATAGACCTCAGATGATTTCACTCACTTCACATCGCTGATGGTCCGCTTTTCTCCGATCCCATTCCTACTCTTTCCTATTGTTGATCCGCTATGTCCCAATCTCTATGACTCTTCCTCTGACTCATGATGACATCACTCATCTATCTTTGCTTACTGTACAACATAGCATTCCGCAGCTTCTGACTCATTCCTTACTGCGGATGACTCCTCTATTCCTTGTGATTCCATCGCCTTCCATCGCGTAGTACTTAAAGACCCTCCTCCTCGTTTGTATTCCCTTAAGCTAGAGCTACTTGAAATCCCACCGAGTATCCTCTGCCCACTCTCGAGTGTCTTCGTCCTTCGTCCCCTCAGTCCTCTGCCCCTCTCGGGTGTGACCCTTAGTCTTAGACTCCGAGTGACGTGACTCTTTGTGAGTTCCTCCTCGAAAGAACCCTTAGTCTTTCAGGCTGCGCCAAGTGTTACGCTTGCTCGGCCTATCCTTCGTCTTAGCCTTCGCCTTCAAGTCTACAACCGACCCTACCCGGGCCAGCTGTAACATGAAAGCATCAATCTCCTTGAACTTGCAGACTTGAATCAAGTTCAAGCTGCCGCAAAGAGTTTCAAGTTAGTGAATGAATGAATGAGTTGATCTGAAGTGCTATTATATAATCTGATGGGGAAATGAGCCATAGCTTCTCGAAGTAAACTCTCAGACTCTTGAAGCATGAGTCTCCAAAGTTAATAGAATTGGGTACAGTTCGTGGAACAGTATACAAAGAAAAGCTTTAGCCAAGAGTTCTGATGAATCTGAATGACAACCACTAATACCCACTAATTGTCTCTGTGCGGCATGAAGGAGACCACTATTGTGGCTGATTGTGGCTGCTAGTTGTTTACCAGTATTTACAGCCACTCGACTCAAACCTCGGAGTCCACTGTTCTGTTTCCTTTGGTTACTCACAGTGAACTCCAGTGTGATCTAGAGTCACTATTCAGTGGTTATCCCACACCAAGCTTTCTGCACTTATCAGAAAGCGTGTGTCAACATCATGATCTGTGTCATCCTCGAACTCGTCATGCTCAGGCTCATCCTCGTCGCGATCAGACATCTGTGTGGAGATAGTATCGACTCAGATTGTGCAAGATCAATATCAGTGTATAGAATTCAAGCTCCACTTCATTTTCCAAACATGGATGCTTATTCATGCTCAGGTTTTCACGCCAAACCTGGACAAGTTTTGGTTCCCGTCTGCGCTCTTAGTAAGTCACACTGGAGTTCACTATGAGTAACCAAAGATAATATCAGCCATCACACTATCAATGTGCATAACCTTCTCGATTCAATTGAGAAGCGAGTGCAGTTCATCAGCAGGCAGTCTCTCAGGTCTTCATGTTTCATGTTCATTGGAGATGCAACGCCGCCTCTGTGCCAACGTGCAAATTGTTAAAGAACAGTTATCCTGTGTTAATCAATTTGCAACGGAGATCCCTGACTGAATACATGACTTGTAGCATATCAGTCTGATCATCAGATCGATTTGTGTGACAGACTCCCCCAAGTCTCCATCTTTCTAGGCATAATCGCTGTTGCATTCTTCGGTATAAGTCAGTCGGTGGCCGACCTCTTTTTGCAAATTATAACCCTCATCCTGAGTCTCACTTTTCGCATTACTGGCGCCAGCGCCCTGGTCGATGCTTGTACTCTGGAATAAATTCCGAAGATGATTAAAACAGCATTGTCGGGTTTCAACCTTGAGGGTCACACAACACTATTCTGGTGGTTTGCCCAAAGTGCAATTGTACCTACAAGCCCAGGAACACTCCAGACCAACCTGGTTTCTATCCTTCTCACTGTATCAATCTTTATCTGGAGGATGATCCTTGTAATGCCTTGCTCGTCCATGGTCTGAATGATGGTTGTCAACTTTCCGTGAAGTCAATCATTTACCACCACCATTTCCACGACTATCTTGCCAGCCTTCTGGCCAGACCAGAGCTGAAAACCCTTATGAATAAATCATGCAACAATCTCATGCAAAACACAATGAAGAACCCGCCACTCACTGTGAAGGACGTCTGGGATGCTGAGTTCCTTTGAATTTTCAAGGGACTGTCTGAATCAATGCTTTTCATTGATCGCAAGGGGGAGGGGCGGTACCTATTCTCACTCAATGTTGATTTCTTCAATATTGAAGGGAACAAGACGCGAAATGCCAAGGCGGCTTGCAGTGTGATTTCGTGTGCATGCCTTGATCTACCTCCCCATATCCGCTACAAGCCAGAAAATATGTATTTGGCAGGCATTATCCCAGGTCCCAGGTCCCAGTGAACCCTCCAGTGATTGCCTGAACTATTTTCTTGACCTGCTCATCGACAATATGGTTGCAAGTTCGATGTCCAGTTCTTGCGACCCTGCCTGTCAACTGGTCATGGATGCGATGCACTGCTTATTGGAGGGACTTGCCCAAGCTGAATACCGGGACTATTTGGGGTTGACTACAGTGGCCACAGCTAAAGCTCATTCTGAGGCAGAATCAAGACCTGCTTTTACCTATGACTTCCAACTTTGGCCCCTGACCATGCTGAGGCCCTTACGGACAAAGAGCGTAAACAAGTGAAAAGCATACATGCCCTCCTGCTATCTGCTGTCGATGATCTGACCACTGAAGATAACATCCCCCAAATTTCAGACCATATTTCTGACCATATTTCAAGTTTAGAACAAAAGTTATACAAAAAGAACATGTATGGTTTCGCTGCAGTCCGTAACTACTACACTTGGATTGTCTCCTGACTGTGGCGGTGGTAAAGTATTGAAGATATACTGGGCAAAAGCTCTAATTGAATGGGTATGGAGCTTCTTTAACCTAATAATTGAAATGTATCTGATTGTACTGTTTGTACACAGCGCCAATCAAAGCCAATAATGTCAGAACCAAAAAAATCCACACTTCAGATGCTGATGTTATGCAGTGCATTCAGAAGGTCATACAAAGTGCTGATACTCCAGCATGGCTTAGGTTTGTACCTATTTGCAAGAGAAGTGAAAATCTGACTCTGGTTCAGATCCGTACCATTCAACTTTGGCGAAGCGAAGGCCGGCATGTTGAAAGCAGATGAATGGCGCACCATGGCAACTATCTATATTCCCCTCGCTCTGGTGAGCATACGAGGGGAAACATCAAGACACCCATCGCCGCAGAAGTGTGCGGCATTCTTGATCATTCAATGGACCTTGTACAAGCAATACACATTGTCTGTATGCCTGTTGTGACAAAAACCTGTGTCACTGCTTACCAGTCCTTCATCTTGAGTTGGTTGGATTCATTGCCCAAGGTGCTCCCTAACGGCCTCCCTATGTCCGAATTGTTCTATGTAGGGATGAGCATGGGTATGGGTAACCCACATGGGTTGTGGGTATGGGTATGTAGTGGGTGTGGGTGTGGGTCTGCATTTGCAATACCCACACGGAATATGTGCAAGCATGCGCGCAAATGCTGGGGTAATGATGCCGGGTAATGATGCCATGAACGCTGCGGATGATGCAAAGGATGCAACCGAAGCACGCACCAAAGTAGTGGTCGGTGTCCTAAAGAATGGGAAGATCACGACGGCGTTCGAAAGAAAAAATAAGAACAAAGCAACCTACTCTAATGTACCGTAAACCCGTTTGGAAATCCGGTGCATGACTGTATGCACATATAGAGATGAGCGTGACTGATCTGGGCCGGCTGGGTTGATAGAGCGGACATAGTGCGCTGGGTGGCGGAGGACCTATGCCCATTCTCGATCGTTGAAGATCGTTCCCTCCTGAGTCTTATGAAGACGGGCAGGCCAAATCATTACGTACCTTCTAAGTTCACCGTGGCCCGGGACGTTCGCAAAGTGTTTGCGCGAACGCGCGAACAGCTTGCTACAATGCTGAGAGTATGTTAGATTTTACCCGAACTCTAGTAAACTCGAGTGAACATGACACACCAGGTGTATGATGGCAAACTCAACATCACGATGCATCATGGACGTCCCCCAACCATCGAGCCTACGTTGCTATTTGTGTTCACCTGGAGAACAAAGGGAAGGCACTGGCAATGCCATTAGATCTAGTCGAAGTGGACAGGGTATGGGCATAACTCACCAAAACGAGCGTATTCCTGATGTTATCGTACGTAGTCTGACACTGGCGCGACCCTGGCCAAGACCCTGCAAGATGTCTTCGAAGCGTTTGGAGTAGCAGATAAGGTGAGCAAGCATCCAACAGGACGAACCGAACACTTATAAATGCAAAGATATTATGCATAACATGCGATAATGCCTCCAATAACCTTGCAATGATCTATGAGCTCGAGTTCGAGCTGCCCGACTATGGTGGGGAGGCGGGACATGCAAGGTGCTTCCTCCACACGACAAACCTCGTGGCCAAGTCGTTATTGCGAGCTTTTGAGGTGCGGAAGGGTAGTCGTAGCGCTGCGAGTGATGACGAGATGTCCGCCAGTTGGCGCTGGAGATTCGCGAGTTGAGCGAGCTGGGAGATGGGGAAGAGGAGGAAGAAAGAGACAACGATGATGTGACTGACGACAACGTTGAGGGACTGGAGGATGAAATTGCGAACTTGAGTCACGAAGAGGTGAAGGTGCTGCAGAAGTCGATCAGACCGGTGCAATTAGCATTGGCAAAGGTGAACGAAATATTGTGACACACCTGAGCCGCCCCTCTAACTGACTTTGACCATGAAGATCCGCAAACTAGGCCATAAAGTGGTCAATTCCTCCACCAAGCTCCTAGGACCTTGAATGGCGACGGATGCTTGAGCGCTTGAACGTTGCAGTGACAAACTTGCTGCGGGACGTGGCTACCAGATGGAATTCGACCTTCGATATATTGGAGTATGTGCTAAAGCACCAGGAAGCGGTCGATATCATCACACAGCGCAAGGAATTGGGATTGAGACAGTGTGAATGCTGAAAGACCTACGGAACATGTTGAAGGTGCGTTCATCGCGTGTTGTGGCTGTGACCTTAGCGCTCAATTGGTACTATACTTACTAGGTGCTGAAAGATGCGACCGAATTCTTCTCTTGCTCGACACCCAACCTCGCCGCGAGACTGTGGTCCCAGAAATGGACCTCATTGATGAACAGCTCAGCAAAGTCACGCGCGACCTCTCGCCTTCTATCCGCGCCTATGTTGCTGTGGCCAAGCGTACACTCAACCGGTATTATTCTCTGACAGACTCTTCGGAGGTCTATTGGATCGCTATGGGTGAGTCACGGTCCTAGCACTGATTTACAACGATTTTCTCAACATTCTAGCAGTACTACACAAGCTCAACTACTTCCGGCTTGCAAAGTGGGAAGAAAACTGGATTCAGACGGCTGAACAGCTCGTGTGTGACCGGTATGCATCCATGTATGCCAAGTCAGAGGAGTTTCACGACACCGACATCGAGATTGTCGAGTCACCGGCGGTTAGCTTGAATCATTCAATCTATTGACGTATCTACTGACACCAAGCGGATAGGGTAATATGTTTGACAGTATGTCTTCACTCGCACCTCCCAAATCAGCAGATTTGCGAAATGAATTGGATCGGTATTTGCTGGTGGATGTTGAACACGTCACCGACCCTGTTATGTGGTGGTATGATCACCGTGTAACTTATCCTCGTCTCTCCCGGATGGCTCTAGACTATCTCAGCATTCCAGGTATATTATTTATCCTTCGGTGCATGTATCACTGCTAATTCTGCTGTTCATGATCAGCTATGTCGATTCATGTCGAATGGTTATTCAGTCGAGGGCATCTGACTCTTTCCCACGTGTGCTCCCGACTATCAACACAGTCAACACGCGCTCTCGTGTGCCTCGGGTCTTGGAGCTTATTAAACCTGGTGAAAGCAGACGACTTGAAGGCTGGTGCTGAGCTGCCAGACGTTGATGAGGAGCAAGCTTGGATTGGAGGATAATTGGGATATACACTATAGTTCTTCTCGAATAAATTTTTTTTTGACCGTGTCGCTATATACTGAGAACCCGTGAACCCATGACGGATTTACCCATGGGTTTTTTTTGGCCAACCCGTGAGTGAACCCACACCCACCATGACCCACACCCAAATGGTGGGTGTGGGTATCAGTGCTGATACCCCAGGGTATACCACCACACTCATCCCTAGGGCTGAGGTCACGGGGAACATCAGCGACAGCGCCTGTACCACCAAGGAAGCTAGCTCGTCGTTATGATTGATGTACTTGTTGAACAAAGCTAGACATTCCCTGATAGCAGGTGGGCAATCGGGTCACGCAAGCCAAGCATGAAGCTTGGCTGCTTGAATAATCCTCGAGTTCACCTGACGGGTTGTGAGTAATTGAGCAAGGCGCACACTGCGTTAACGAACCAGATTTATGATTAACTAAGTTGGCAGGCATTGCAAGTGACCGATGAGATGCTCAAATGGAAAACACCACCAAGAGTGGACAGGTCCAAAAAGTTTCAGGTAGTCGTAAATGTGACACGCCATGTGTGCGTGCGTTTGGGCACAAAGGCGCATCTGGTAAGACTTGCTTTAAATCAGACAACCAAGATGTGATACAAGTTTGATAAGCTGTCATCCGAGATGTCGTCATGACCCGATAGCAAGCGATTTGAATTGCGGAAACAAGATGCATAGTATGATCGAGAACGCACCGCAAGCGATCTGCTACCTCCTTCGAGGGATGTACTGAACCTTCACCCCACATGCTGACGAGGGCCAGCGGCAGGATGATCATTGACATAGTCCGCCATTCGTCAGCCTTCAACATGCCTGCTCGCGTCTCACCAAAGTTGTAGGGGACCGATCTCACCCAAGGCAGTTGTCGGCTTCTTCAATGATTTGTTGGATCTGTGAAATTGTGGCCGGTGTAGATGTCTGGGATTGGGGAGGGGCCATCATTGGTTTTGTTTTCTGCTAGTAAATGTGTATCAGAATTATGGTACCCAGTGACGAGGGCGTGCCTACCCATTCAAACCCAGGAATCTGTTACTTCCGGTGATTTCGCCCTCTTTTCGTCTTTTCACTGCTTTGTACTCTTTGCAGCGCTTTGCGCTGCTTCTAACTATTACCATTGCATTCCCCATGGGCGATTACCTATCTCACAACTTCGCTCAACGTTCTAGCGCCTTGTGGTCGCTCTACACTTCTTTTCTTTGAGTTGTGATTACTTTCCCACTATTGTGGCTGATTGTGGCTGCTAGTTGTTTACCAGTATTTACAGCCACTCGACATTGAGATTGGGAAGATACCCAAACCTAGTGGAGAAGCAGGTAGACCACGGCGCGGCGGGTACAATCTAGAGGAAAAATTAGCTTGGGGGGAGGATGCATTCAAAAACCTCAATGTAAGAGCTTACCTTGACGAGCAAGTATGGACCTTCACCGGAATAGAAATTCGTAAACAGGGCAGTGAAGCGTCACCTTGATGTGACAAAGTGTAGAAGCCTACAGGATTGAAAGGCATTAAAATGCGTCACAGAGAAAGTAAGCTATAGGTACCGCAGAGGAAGGAACATGCTTACCAGAAGCATCTGTTGGTCTCAAGCCGCTCGATGCAAGAGTCGAGACTAGACTATAACAACGCTCCCATCGAGAACTATACATACTACTACATGTACTATGTTCATTAGGTAGTAGTGGTGGGAGATGAAGAAAGAAAGCTTACCTAATGTGGGCGGGCGTGCTTTTGTTGTGAATGACCGCGTTATTTACTCTAGCTTCGATTTCACACCTGTGATTCCCACGTCAACTGCCTAATTAGACGTGATGTCAGGTTGCAACCGTCACGCTAATTAGCTGTATTTAATACAACATTCCGCCTCCTGCAATATCTCACCATTTATCGCGCAGTACTT
>JBBPPI010000220.1:0-22388 GCA_038091915.1 Leccinum griseonigrum | reverse complement strand
AACCACTCAGGCAATCGAGGCAGACCCCCAGGGTCCCTGGGGATACGAAAGAAGGCATGCCGCGCTGCATGCTTTGGAGCGCTACGATGATGCGGCTGATACAATGAAACAAATGATTGCTCTCAAGTGTCACTGTGGAACAGGAGGACCTGCCGCGTGGTGCCAACCGTTCGAGGAGCTGGTGGGTCGTTCGGGCGAAGCAACAGTACTTGCCTGGACGGGTCAGTGTTCATCGTACAATAGCTGTCTCCCAGTCTCCCTTGCCTTTCATCCTCAAAAATCCCAAGCTTCGCTCGCCATTGAAGATGCTGAAATGGATGAGCGCATCTCGGAATCAAAAAGTTCGATGTCTTAGACAGAGGCAATGCTCGTCTATGATCGAGTCATCCTCCTGCCATTGGCACTGGTCCACCGGAGACTATACCTCCCAGGTGTCTTGTTCCCGATCAAGAAGCTCGTTGAAAAACTTGATGCCGAAATCGGAGAAAGTAACTGTTTCAGTGCTCGAAGTCGGGGATCGGCCATGTAGAGTTTCGGACATTCGTTGGCAGAGCCGCGCAAGCTAGTTTTCGCCCATCCCTGGATCTGCGACTTGCGTGGTCTATTCGACGAGGTCGGTTGGAAAGCGCATCGGACAGCGGCGATGAGGTGGAGTCGTGGTCTGCTTCGGAGGTCGAAGGAAATTCTCAGTCTCGGGCTGTACCCACTGCTGCGGCTGCTCCTCTCCTGTATGCTGGACCCGTTTCCATGTGGTGATCGCAGCCGCGCGGGGGACATGTGTAGGATTCTGTTGCTCACAATCCATTAACCTAACCGACTTAGTTCTTGCAGGGTATATATATTATTTCATCGTAGTCTTTGCTGTCGTCGCACTCCTCTCTTGAACTATGCACTCATTATGATAGAGACTGGATTCAGCGTTCTATTTCATCTCTGCATTCTTGTACTCAGTACATGGTCCTTAGTAACTACTAGCAACTTCAATGTTTGCCGTGACTTACGTCGTGGTCGCGTCACGCAAATCAAACAAATTACGCGTGCCATGACACTTCCACATATGATCATGTCTCTGGACGACATTTAGTCCATCGATTTATTAACAAGGAGCGCTCCGACAAATGACGACTCTACTCCCCTAAAACGTCCTCGAGAGGACCATGTGCTAGGTACTCTTCGACGTCTAACTATTTGAATCTCCCGCTCATCTGGCTCGACAGAAACCGGTTCATTCATGCACGCTTTTGAAGACGATATGCTCTGTGCCTCTCTGGTGTCGGATGGGCTTTCGGTAGCGTGATCATGGACCGCCGGACAGTGTGCTAGGTACTCTTCGATATATGTCTATTCGATTCTCCCGCTCATGTGGCTCCCCAAAATAGGTCCATCCATACACGCTCTTGAAGACCACAGCATTGCTCTTTGACTCCTCTGTGGACCGCGGGACAGTGTGCTAGGTACTCTTCGACATCTGTCTATTCGATTCTCCCTCTCATCTGGCTCGACCGAAATAGGTTTCATCCATGCATCCTCTTGAAGACGAGATGCTCTGTGCCTCCTTGGTGGACCACCGGACGGTGTGCTAGGTACTCTTCGACGTCTGTCTGTGCGATTCTCCCGTTAATCTGGCTCGACAGAAACAGGTTCATCCATGCACGCTCTTGAAGACGACAAGCTCTTTGCCTCCTCGGTGGACCGCCGGACGGTGTGCTAGGTACTCTTCGACGTCTGTCTGTGCGATTCTCCCGTTGATCTGGCTCGACAGAAACAGGTTCATCCATGCACGCTCTTGAAGACGACAAGCTCTTTGCCTCCTCGGTGGACCGCCGGACGGTATGCTAGGTACTCTTCGACGTCTGTCTATACAATTCTCCCGTTAATCTGGCTCGACAGAAACAGGTTCATCCATGCACGCTCTTGAAGACGACAAGCTCTTTGCCTCTGTGGACCGCCGGACGGTGTGCTATGTACTCTTCGACGTCTGTCTGTGCGATTCTCGCGTTAATCTGGCTCGACAGAAACAGGTTCATCCATGCACGCTCTTGAAGACAACAAGCTCTTTGCCTCCTCGGTGGACCGCCGGACGGTACATCAGCAAACTACTTTTTACTGTACAGGACTATCAAGCTGTGGAGAGAAACTATAGTCTCTTAGCTAGGTCCAAGCTGGACAGACTCACCCAACAGGAAGTTAGCTATCATAAGCTATGTGGTGCTATGAAAGATACTGCTGCAACAAAAAGCAAGCTGCTATGGGATTCTGTGTACTGTGCTGCTATGGGATTCTGTGTACTGTTGCTCACTGGCAGTACTTGTCAATTCTACTTAGTACTATACTTACTATACTTACTATATAATAATTCCGGTCGGGCACATTTTTTATTACACCCGGGCCTTGCCGACAGCTGAATGAATGCCGAAAACATCACATATTCACGTCAGGCACATTTGTTATTGTACCTCGGACCGGGCCGACGGCTGAATGAACACCAAAAACACGATATATTTATATTCGGGTTCGAGCATTATACTAATCACGTGCTAAACAACGCGCCCGCCAATCAATCCAGGGCAATTTGCAGGTGGTTGTGCCTGCCGATGGTAGCGTCGATGCCCTGCAATGCGTTCCTGAAATCATCATAAGCCACACGGTTCAGAATAATGAACGAGCAAACAGAAAACTTACCATCCGTCTCTTCCCCATTCTGCCAATTGCGCCTGCAGCTTTGCGCCATGGTACGAATCCTTCTCGATATCTTGCAACATTCCGAGCATCGCGCGAAAAACCGAATTGTAGGACTTTCCGGAGAAGTTGGGGAAAGACTTCCCGCTGCCATTCTTGGCGAATCCGTCGAGTGCACAGTTATACTAGTAGTAAACAATAATCAGTAGTGATCAAACTAAGGACGTGGAGATTTACCGCAGCGCCAACGAGCGCGAGGCACGGCAAGGGAACGGAAGTGCGAAAAAGATTAGCCCGCTTGTCGGCAACGCGATAATTACCAGTGTAGAAGAATTCTATCAGCGCATATTTGAGGGACGGGTGAGCGAAATTGTTCGTTTTTCCCTGTGGTGCGTGTTAGTATGATGTCGAACACGAAAATATACACCTACATTCTCGTCCAAACCGTTTCTAAGAAACATCGACCGCTCAAGAAGATTCGAAGCAGCGTCCTCGACCCATCTCGTACGCTCTTGAAGTACCGTGCCAGGAGGTGTCAGATAATACGCGGCCGGGGTATGAGCAATTGTAATCTTCTTGAGCTCGGAGCGCCAGGTCGACATATCACCAAGGAGCTGAAAGCAGTGCGTTAGTGAAGAGACTGAAGGGAGCGTAGGACAGTCAACACTTACTACGGCAGCCATATCTCTCTTGTGTTCGGGCCAATAACCTAAGCTCAATGTGGAATCCGTTCCTTCCGGTGATCAAGAACCGTAACTGTACATACCAGGCTGGAATGCCGTACCCCGCTTGGTCCATTCGACGACGACCGTTACCAAAGATTCCGTTACAGAGATGTCCAGGTCACGAGCTCTTGAGGGAAAGGGATTATGCAGCGCGTGAGCTGCACGGCATTCCCGCTTCGCGTCTTCGAGACAGTCTTTCCACGTGGCGGGATAGAATCCCATATTATCGGCGCATGGCGAAGCGTCCTTTGGTTTCTTTGAGTTGCGGGGTGCCCGGACCTTGGGCGCCATCTCTGCCTGTGAACGATGAGCTAACAATGCCAGCTGCTCAGGAGCAGGGGCGGAGGGACGGCCGTTGTTCACATAATGCTGTTCCAACACATCTTCACCTGCGAACTGAACGACGGATTAGCGTGCTCACGATAACAGAAGGGCGCATACCTCGTCTGTAGCAGTACCGTCGTTTCCCCTCAGAACACTCTGAGCCACTTCATCGTCCTCGTCACGCGAGTGCTGGAATTCATGATCAGGTTCTGGGACTGAGTCACGGTAGTGGCGGGTCGGAGCGAGAGGCTCGGTTTCCAGGCTAAATCCTGCGGAGGCATTAATAGGCGGATGGATGTAGAAAAAGACTTACCAGGATGAGTCTTTCTTGCTTGCCCAGTCGCTGCCCAGCCTACATCAGGCATCTCGTCATCTTCGTCACCACCGTGACCATCATCCGAGTCCATCTCTTCAAGATCCGACCCGTCTTTACTCTCCGACTCACTTGCAGAATCTTCGTGTCGAGCCATTGCACCAGGGTAGGACTTGGCCGGGAAAGTAGAGGAAGGAGGCCGCGTAGACTGGAGAAGTAGTACAGGATCAATAGGAACATCAGACCGTGGGCCAAATTGCTTGTTGGGAATGGAGGGTAGTCCGCTTTCACGAAACCTGTCAGAGTCAGATGGCGAACCCCACTGCTGGCGGGGTGTGGTTGAGGCCAAAGGTCCTGTGATCGCGGTTGCCTGCATACGAGCTGCTGTAACATGCGGATTATTGATGTGCATGTCTGGCTCCGTGCCAGGGGGGACGATGGGGGGTAAATCAGCAGAAAAGCCGAAGCGGCCTTTGTTCTGAGCCTGATAAAAATGCGGATTGATCTGAGAGAAAAATGAGCTTTTTAGCTGGCTTGAAAGAATACTTACCTGGTCATGACCTCCAACATTCTCCCGGTTCACAATACCCACTGGCTCTAATGCAACAGAGGGGTACGGCGGTGGAGGATTGCTTGACTGTGTGAAAATCAGTAGCGTTTGCGCATACATATACGGTGAGACTGACCTGTGCTTTTCTACGTTTCTCTTTCCTCGGTGGAGCAAGCGGATTATCTGGTAAGTCTTCAGCCATACCTGCTACCTTCCGAGGCCGTGACACTGGCATCTCGAGGGTAGTTCCGATCTTCTCCATCTGTGAGACTCGACCGCCAGATCCCGCACCAGACCGTTTGGTACGACGATGTTCTTCGCCAGTGTGATCTTCGGCGACTCCATCTGGCTGGGAACCGAGGACGTCTTTGCTGCGTTTGCTCTTCTTCGGCCGAGCGTGGTCTGCGTCGTCCTCTGGCTGACGTTTGGACTTCTTTACCCTTGTTTTCTTGTTTGGTGACGGTGGGAAATTGGAGAAGCGCTGCGACGCCATCAAGCTGACCGGGTCGAACAAAGGTCGAGCAAAGACACAGGGAGGAGGAAGCTCGGAGCACGAAACGGAGAGGTTCACATTATATGTGTATCGCTAAAGGATACAAACGCCGTGTACATAAAAATAAAAGGCATACTAGTAATAAGCGGCGCGTGGTGTCACATACAAAGCGCGCGGTGAATTAAGTGAATGGCCCAAGAACCGGCGTTTTCTACGCCGTGTACATAAACAAAAACTAGTATACTAAGCGGCGGCAACAATATGTCACATACAAAGTGCGGCGAATTACATAGCCTTGAACCGTTTTGCGGGATAAGGTTTGCTACCCGTGCTTCTGACCTCGTCCCGCAAGCGGGGCATTGGCGGTCTCGTATCGTCGGCATCCTTGGCGGCGTGAGCAGTCTTGGCGATATTGGGTTTGGCGGGACGGCGGGGAGGTAGTAGGACAGCGTTGAGCAAGCGATGCTGCTTCGCCAACTCACGCAGCGTGAGGGTCATCTCCGGAGGTTTCTCGTCCGGCATTTTCGCCAAGAAGGCGTCCAAAATCTCGAGGACTTTATCAAACGGCACCAGTTTGTCCAAATGGATGTATTCGCCAAGTAGCTCACGCCATGACTCCGCCAGCGGAACCAGATCGTCAAAGTAAGGCGATACCTGAGACCCCAGTCCGCTCCGCTTGCAAACGAGGAAAGTGTACTTGGCGAATCTTGCAAAACTGAGGTTATTAGACGCTGCTTCGCTCCAAAACGAGAGTAAAGTATTTTCGTGCGAGACGCCCTCTCGTTCACGGCCAAGCGGTCCGTCATACAGAACGAGGATCCAGATGAAGACGTAGAATAGGGACTCGATATCGTCCGCATACGTGTGGTGGACATTGACAGGTGTTTTGATGTTGACGTGACTCAAAGATGCACTCTTGCGGATAGATGATGGATCCGTTGGGTTCGTATAGACCGCTAGCTGCTCGAGAAGATTTGTGGAGAGATATGGTACTGTACCCTTTACACACTGTTCGTAAGCCTCAATACATAGAAGGGTATATATCTACTTACAGTCCCACCTATCTCGTACTCATTCTGTTTGTTGATTCGTACGGCGAACTCCCAGTCGAGAAGGAATCCGCGTGCGCCGTCTTTAGTGTCCTCGATCATTGCGTTGTTTAAGCTGCAATCCCGGTGCAGCACCCCTCTTTCTTCCACCGCCTGCTGTTGAACTGCCGATGCGGGTTAGAACTAACTTGCATAATGGCTGTCTGTGACGCACTCCGTAAGATATCTGCTATACACGAAACCAGTTCCTTCTTGGTTTTGAACATGGTAAGCGGGCGTGCGCAAGGCCTCATCACCAGGCGTACATGAGTCCTTTTAGACTTCATATGTGGGTGCCACATCTCTTGGCGATAGCGCTGAGTTGTATCAGCAAGACCGGGGAGAACTTCGACCTCCCAAAAGTCAACGAGGGTGGGCACTCCCTCGATGCCTTGGACAAGTTTCATCATATTCGTTTCATGTACTGGACCCTGATGTTGTAGTCGAGGGTCATTTTGAACCCAATGATCCTTAATGACATAGAACTCTTCGTTCCGGAGCACCAAGTAGCAAATTGTGCCACGCCCAAGAAACCCGGCGCTAGAAAACAAGATGTCGATGATTTCATACAGCATGTCATGTACCATAATCGTCCCAATGGACGGCGTCGTTTTAGGAGGGGAAGGGGCTTCGGGGCCGGGCAGCTGTGGGGCGTGATCCCCGGACCCGAGCGGCGGCGACGAAGGCGTCGGATCTACGGAAGGGTGAGGTATGGGTGAAGACGGGAGTATCGCAGAAGACTGCGTTTTTGGTGACCCCACGGGGGGGTGTGGCATGACAAGAGAATCAAGGGTTGATGATGACGTGGAGGGAGTGAACTCTGTGGTCAGAGTCTGTGGTTCTAACGGGGACGTCGAGGGAGGGAACTCTGTGGTAAGAGTCTGTGGTTCTAATAGGGACGTCGAGGGAGAGGGCTCTGCGGCGAGAGTCCGTGGTTCGAGCGGTGCTGTCGAGGGAGGCAGCGTTGTGGCGAAGGCCCGCTGTTCCAGCGGGGCCGAAGATCCTGCTCCAGGCGCAGGAGGATGTAATGTTTCGAAGGGGGGAAGAGGGGGCGTAGAAGGGGGAGGGTATATGGCGAGGGTCTGCGGTTCTAGTAGTGGTGATGATGATCCATGTTCAGGCACAGAAAGGTCAGGCGTTTCGAGGGGATGGGATTCAAGCACTTGTGACAGCGAAGGTGCCGACGGAGAAGGGAGCTTATCTGTTTCTGTGCAAATCTCTCTAGACTCCCCCAAGGCCAAGGCGAGCAATGCGGCTGCTTGTCTACGGGTGTACTTTGGAGGTGGGTTGATTTTGATCGTCGTGTCGAAACCGATGCAGGAGCGGACGCCAAAAACTACGGCGGAAAGGATGAACAGAGAAATATCAGGTTCGGTGTGAATGTTGAAGGGAGGAGAGACTGCGCCACCCGAGTGGTCATAGAAGTGGAGCCGGAGCTCATCGTGAGCAATAGACAAACCGAGAACGAACCGTCTCCAGGACTGCTCTAACATAACGAGGTATGCCTTGGTGTCCATCGTCTTGCCAAGACGAGACGCTGGTTGGTAAGGCTCCCGAGTATACTCCCCGATCGCCTTGGCACTGAGCCACGTAATTTCATCCCGATTTACGATGGCACTGCTGGTAAGAATCAGGTCGGGTTTCCGATTGTAACCCGTTGTCGAGCCGGCCAAGCACTGGTTGCTCCAGTCGGCCATCCAATACCGCTGCTTGCGTGGAGAGATTGTTGGATGGTCGGCCTGTACGGAGGCGGCAACCGCGCTCGCGATGGTGTTGAGAAATAGCGCGATTTGGGCTTCATGAGAAAGCTTGCCCTTTGTCGATGAATTTCCAGAGGGAAAAACCCAGTTCCACCTTTTTTGCTGTGCGTCGTAGAGATGGACTTGCTCTGTGTCTGACGTTGTGGCGGTAGGTTGAATAAGCAGAGCAGAGTGTTCCTTTAATGACCCAGGAGTGCATAGTAAATGCTCCGCGCGGATGTTTGCATAAGCTTCTTCCCGGAACGTCGCGAAGATGACGTCTATCAGGAAACCCAGGTCACTGGCAGCCCTCCGCTTGCCTCGACTCTCGTTAATTATAGCTCCAGCTAGCTCAGAGGACACGAATTTGTCCATGTCAGCGACGATGCGGCCGTTTTTGGGGAGTGGGAGGGAACCGAGAGGTTTGAGCGCGTGGTCAATATGAACTGTTGCACATTTGCTTTGGAATATGTTCCTTCGCGACGACATTGTTGTTGGGGTTGATACACAAACCACGTGACTTGAAGGGACTGCCAAGTATGGATAGCTTCGTCCTCGTGCCAATGATGATACCATACAAGATCCAAAAGATGAATAATTGTTGACAAAGAATCCACAGGTATACTTAGTACCATACTACATCAGCACTTGGTTGCATTCGTGCTCACGAATGGCGATGATAGGATTGCCAAATGAGCATCACGTGTTTGTCAGTGCACACCGGGGTTGAGGTCCGAGGGTTGCCCATCGTCTTTGCATTGATATCGAATCGACGTGGCGTATATAAGTTGTTGCGCTGGCAGAGCGATCAATAATCGTCCGGGTTTTCATCGGGAATGCTGACGATGCTCTGCGGACGCGGCTTTGGAATCAAAGCACCCTCGAGAAGGTTGACGATGTCTTCGATGTCGTTTACGGAAGCGGTATGTTCCACCTTGAGAAAGTCCCCATTGCCAATTACTCCCGGGTTGTTACTTGTGGACGAGGCCTACTCACCGCGCGAGTTGTCGTCGTGCTCAGTCGCCGTGTCTTCGTGTCGGTGCCACGTCGTGGCATGGTTTCGCGTCAATCGACGTGATGGTGCCAAGTTGCGTGTTCGTCGTTGTCGTTATAATTGTCGTCTTCGCGTTCAAGTTGATATTATATCGACGGGGTGTCGATGAGTTGAGGGTTGCCCATTGTCTTTGCGTTGATATCGAATCGACGTGGCGTATATAAGTTGTTTCGCTGGGTTGTTGCCGGAGGACGAGGCCTACTCACCGCACGAGTTGTCGTCGTGTCCAAGTTGCGTGTTCGTCGTTGTCGTTATAATTGTCGTCTTCGCGTTCAAGTTGATATTATATCGACGGGGCGTCGATGAGTTGAGGGTTGCCCATTGTCTTTGCGTTGATATTGAATCGACGTGGCGTATATAAGTTGTTTCGCTGGGTTGTTGCCGGAGGACGCGGCCTACTCACCGCACGAGTTGTCGTCGTGTCTTCGCGTCGATGCTACGTCGTGGCATGATTTCGCGTCAGTCGACGTGATGGTGCCAAGTTGCGTGTTCGTCGTTGTCGTTATCATTGTCGTTTTCGCTTTCAAGTTGATATTGTATCGACGGGGCGTCGATGAGTTGTTGTAAGTAAATAAACACCGAAAAGATTCAATGAAATGGGCGAGGACGAGGCCTACTCACCGCACGAGTTGTCGTCGTGTCTTCGCGTCGATGCTACGTCGTGGCATGATTTCGCGTCAGTCGACGTGATGGTGCCAAGTTGCGTGTTCGTCGTTGTCGTTATCATTGTCGTTTTCGCTTTCAAGTTGATATTGTATCGACGGGGCGTCGATGAGTTGTTGTAAGTAAATAAACACCGAAAAGATTCAATGAAATGGGCGCATCGATAAAAGTAGTTCATATCGTTGTTGTTATCGTCGTCGTCTTCGTGTTGATATCGTATTGACGTGGTGTCAATGAGTTATTGCGTGGTGTTGTTGCACGCAAGAGGACGAGGACGACGCGTACTCACCGTGAGTCGTCGTCGTGTTGAACTCATCATTGTCGCGTCGTCAGTCGGAAGTCCCATCTGAGCGTGAATTTTAGGTAAATAAATACCGAAAAGATTCAATGGAATTGGCGCACCACAACTTTCCGACATTCGATAAAGTACTAGGCTTTAGTTTGCACTAATATTTATAAATGTCTAAGAATATTAATACACTACTGAGGAAGCGACAAAGGAAGGAACGTATTTTTGTCGAAATACTTGTTCAAGTAAAACTCACTCGAAAGTGCTAATGAATTGGTGTGCGTTAATCGGCGATCCGCTGCTTCTCCGAAGCGAGGTATAAGATGTACGAATGCGCGGAGCTGACCGAGAGGAACGATGTCCCCAAGATCCTGGTTATTGGCTCGCTTTGCTCTCTTGAGGATGTCGAGTTGGGATGCATCGCGGCCAGTCGAATCAAAACGATGCGCATACACCAAGAATCGATCTCTCCACGGCCATTCTGTACCCTTGCGGCCTAAGGGACGCAAAATGAGTCGAAGTTGACATATATTGTGTCCTAGCGTAGATGAAAAAGAGAAAGTCGGCAGCAAGAATGGAATGTAGGAACATAGGAACATACCTTTTAAACCACTCTCGGGCCATCTGAATGCAGGATCGACATTGACGATCGCCGTATCATACCGCCCCAATGTCCAATGGCTATCCGGTGGCGCACAGCAAAGTGTTTGCGCTGGAAGAACAACATTGGGATCATTAAATTCCGTGCTTTGTATTCGAACCTTGAACCAGACTTGGATCTCGGTAAACGGCAGTGTACGATTGCTGGATCCCCTGCGCTGCCCGCCGATGGTATGTACTGCGGATGGGCCCATAGCTTCATCCTTGTTCAGGAAGTTGACCAAGGCGGGGCGAAGGTCGGGCAGACCGAATTTCTCTGCAGCATCGTCGACAGTTATCCGACGTATACTTGGGTCATATGTGACATGAATGGCCGTGCTGCCGACCGTGAAGGTACGAGCGGGGAGAGGAGTCAAGTCTTTTTTGATACGGAGTTGGGTGGCAATGGCGAAATAGTTCGTGATGGGGCGTGCATAAGCTGCTGATGTAGGGGTCGAGTTTCCGTATCCATCTGAAATGGGATCTGTATCGGAGGATGTGTCTGAATCGGTGTCGGATGAAGCAATGGGAGGACTTTGTTCTAGCAAAGAAGTGGTGAATTCAAAGAGCCTACACTTCTCCATACGATCCAAATGTCGACAAATCTGTGGCTCATAATTGTTGTTGTTGCTCGACCTTGCTGGATCCTTGATCTCTGTAATGTGGGCGTGCTCGGTCACGTCCGCAGTCCATTGCCGGGGGGTCCCGCTCCGTCTGACGCTCGGCACTATGCTTTGCAAAAGCTCGAGCTTAGGAATGTACCAATTATTAATTGGATTCTTCTGTCCCTGTCCACGTCGAGCCCCGAGCTCGAGGATGATGTCTTTATTTGTGTGAAACTCACCCAGCGCGGCAGAGATCCGCTCAAGTTCGCGATCGTCAATACTATGACCCTGAACCCGATAGCGGAACTCCATGAGGGCACGAATTGCGGTGACGAATCCAGCAGGTGCCGACCCACTGATGACGCCAATAATGCAACGTTGAACGTCACGGTGAACGCGACCTGTGACCTGTTTCAATCCGGTGATGCCGCCCTTGTAGTGGCGAAACCCCGTCACTGGCTGCAAGATCGAGAAGCGGAAATCGATTTCGGCGGAACCAAGAACGTTGATGCACCATTTAGCATCGTGGTCCCAGAACTCTTTGTGAAGATGATGCAAGAGTTCCGGAGTAAGGAAGAAAGAGGGGCATGCGAACGGGTAGTCCACCCAAAATGGATCACTAACGCCATTGAGGCGAAAGCGTTGCGCCTCACGAAAGAAGGCTTCGAGGTCGATAGGGTTGACTTTGGATTTGACAGCGGAAAGTTGAGCCATTGTGGTCTGTCGTGTGCGTCGCTCGTGACGGAAAGGATCGCCGAAGTGCTTAAACATCGCCATTGTGAGCGGCGATGTCTTGCCACCGACTGCGGCAAGCATAGTGGCTTCTGGGGTATCGCAGATATAGCTGGCCAACGTTGTGAAGCAATACCGTCTGTCGCCAATGGAATCAGACAACATTGTACCAAGACTTGCAGCCTTCTTGAGGGGGAGAAGGACGATATTGAGGCATTGATGAATCAGGCGATCCTCGAGAACTCCACGCATACGTTTATTCTTGTGAATAAACTTAGGGACAGGGAGTAGGGCGGTGAGCATAAGGGAATGCGACGATAGCTTGAGTCTCGTAGACGTCTTGATGTTTGCCAGACCGATGAGGAGCGGATGAGCGACACGGCCACCACTTAGTGCGCTTATATTAGTTTTGTCCGAAGAAAGAATTGCACCTAGCAAAGTGGCACCGCTGGGGATTTGCGACTACGAAGTGTCAGCTAATTGCTCACACTGGCAGGAGGAATTGGCCTATACGCACTTGCATCTCCCATGCATCGTCACCCGTGATCCAATCGGTATAAATACGACAGTCCTTTGCCGCTGTCGTATAGACGCGACGAGGAATGAATTCAAGCTGCCTAGCAAAGAGCGGATGACTTAGAATGGCTGCAATGCAGTCCAAAGGATCGCGCCAGTAGAGATAAACAGGACTCTTCGTAGGATGAGTAGTCGGGACCTTCATAGACTGCCAGCGTGGTCCACTAGGCAGCAGCTCGGCACGGCTGCGTAGCTCCTTTGCTGTCTTAAATGAGAGACGCAAGCCTTGGATCTGGAAATACACACTTGGATAAAAGAGAACACCGGAGGTACCATGACTCGGACGACTTACTAGTTCAAGTGACAAGAAGTCGTTGGTCGCAGACATGCTAATACCAGAGCGAAGGAGCCATTGACCAAGCTTCCATTCCACCACGGACGTGAACGGGTAATACAAATTTTCCCGTCGGTGAGTGTTGAACTTGTCTGCGTTAAACTTGTCCACGAATGACATACCCTTCCCGAAAGTTTGAGCTGCGCCTGTGAAGTACTCCACGGTCGAACCATCCGGTATAACATCAGCTCCCGAATCCCCATCTACGGCGTCGACAACCATCGCATCCAAGTCAGTCTGGAAGCCTTCAGTGGAAGGGGGCGCAGGGGGCGCATTAGACGTTGACTGCGAAGGATAGTTAACGCGACTTCCAGGTCCGTGAGCACTGCCAATTGGTGGGTCGAGCTCTTGCTGAAGACGGACGAGATCGTTTACCCAGGTGTTACAACCCGAAGTAGGTTGGCTGATATGCATTGCCACAGCAGCATCATCTCTGAAACCACCTTTGCCGCAGCTGGGACAGCGAGGCATGCTGAAAATTTCAGGCGTCGAATGGAGCAAAACCGCGTCCTTATTGTTGTGCGTGGCAAGTTACGTGTAGGATTTCGGTAGGGTTTCGCTGGGTACGTTCTTCGCCAATATGCTGTAATTTATTCCAAAACCGATCGAGGACTTACGGTAAGTCCCCCAATCTCATATCGATCTCTTTCACAAGTATGTAATAGGTTCAAATCTTGACTTGGACCACACGCAGCCCTGTGATGGGTTCTAGCTGTTCGCCGGTTTTCACGCTTCGCAACCATCCATCCTCGTTTTTTTCATCCAGTAGGCCGAGAATTTTCGACGCATCTCATCTGTCTGTAAACTCTACCACGGAGGCGAGGCTAGGAGACAGCCTAGAGGAAATGTTTCAATTATTTCAGTCCACTCACGTTTCGGTGCGTGCCAGCTTATGATATTGCGTACAATCTACTGACTGAATTTAGTGCGAACCCATCAGTAGCGATAGCAAGGAGGCATTGCTTGTCCTCGATGTTGCTCGTGCCCGGCGTGAAGTGGCCCGTGCAGAGCATGCTCTTGCATCATGTCGCGTTCGCGAACACGAAACTATTGCGGAGTTATACCGTTTCAAAGCACACCACAGTGCCACCAGGCTGGGCGACGTAGAAGTCGACGTAGGCCTCGTCCGGGCAGTGGTGAATGAGCAAGATCATCACTTATGCTTGCCATCGTTCGCAACTGATAATCCACGGGCTGTTGCTCCGGACGGTACGTTACCAGTGCACATATTGTTACGCCCTCTGATCGCATCGTTGTAGGTACCATTATTGAGTCTGTTGCAGGGCGAATACTTGCGATCAAACTGGACTAGTTGGACTCCGAGTCGGATGATGTCATGTTATGTAGAGTATGCAACATATGAAAAGTATGAAGTGCTATGTAGTATGCTGCTCTTTGTCAATTTGATGTACTTATGTATTGCAAACTTGTGTACTACGTGATGCATCGATGAGCAGCCGTTATAATAATATAATGATATAGGTACTAGGTACTATGCCAGCCTTGGGGAGAAGATGTTGTCGCACTAATTAAGACTCCGCTTCGGCCGTTTCCGACGCGACCTGTCGAATTCTTGTTTTGCGAACCTTGTATTACTTGCCACCCGTGATGCTTCCCCACCCTTTTTCCTTCTACAACCGATTCTGGTGAACGAGATCAAGATCAAGCTATCGAGGATAGGACGAACAGACCCGCTCATTCGTGTGCACATGGCGTATCCATCTGGGGGCGACACGATCCTGCCGCGCGCGGGTAGCGTCCGCGAAGCCTGGCGTGGATCGAGGCTATCGGAGAGCCTGAGGCTGGTAGATGAGCAAGGGCGTTGGGACACGGGAGAGATGGTGAGGGAGGTGAAGGAAGGATTCGAACCTTTGGAAGCCAAAACGGGAACGCGGGTGGGAGTGGGGACGAAGAGAAGTTGCGGGCGCTATAAAGTGCAAGTACCATGTTTTCTCATTATTTTATTTCATCTTTCGCTTTTCGCTTTCTAACTTACAGTAACAATATACTTCAAGAAGGTAGATGTGACATACTACACCGCACCTGATGAACGTTTTCGCATCGCAACATTTATTCGACGTGAGTGGGGAAGACTCCCCCATGGTGATATGACAGTGTAAACTTACACCGAGATGAGTCGAGGACGAGGACGGCGGGGAGGCCGCGTTCGCGGATGATGGAAACGGTGGTCGAGCAAGGAAAAAGGTTCCTGACCCCCTCCGACAGTCTACTCTACCGTTCTGCTGAATATAAATAGTACTACGATTTCGAGTCGCAGCCAACGATGCATCGATGATCGATGATCCCACAAAGCGGTTTTTAGTAGTACCCACGGTACAGTACTACCGCTGGACTTCGACGACGACAAATACGCGCATCGACAAGGAATCGACGACGCAACGACGACACAACGAGCCGGAGCACAAGGACGAGGGGAACGAGGGACGACTCGGATGGCGCGGTCGAGGCGACGACAGTGAGTCACGCCGCACACCCTCGCCCTCCTTGTCCTCACACTCCTCAGTCTTCTCTCTCCCTCGGGCAATAACTCAGTATCACGATTAGATGGCGCGACGTGGATATCTCGACAATGACGAGGAGACGACACGACTACGACGGTGAGTCACGCCGCACCTCGTCCTGTCACTCATCCTCACCCTCACCCTCCTCGTCCTCACCCTCTGCGGTCTTCTCCCTCAGGCAACAACTCAGTATCACGATTGGTTGACGCGACGTCGATGCGACAGCATGTGGATAGCTCGACAACGACGAGGAGACGACACGACGATGACGGTGAGTCACGCCGCACCTCTTCCTGTCCCTCTTCCTCACCCTCCTCGTCCTCACGACGACGATGCAACGACGACGCAACGAGCCGGAGCACAAGGACGAGGGAAACGAGGGACGACTCGGATGGCGCGGTCGACGCGACGACGGTGAGTCACGCCGCACCTCCCTCACCCTCCTCGTCCTCACCCTCCTCAGTCTCTCTTTCCCTCAGGAAATAACTCAGTATCACGACTGGATGACGCGAAGTCGATGCGACAGCGTGTGGATAGCTTGACGACGACGACGACGTCCACCCATTACTCATTAGCGGTCCCGTCCGGGTATATGTCCTCGAGCGCCAACGAGCCGTCTCCGTCCTCCTCTCTCTCCTTCCTTCCCTCAACGGCGCAGTCATTGGTGTCAAAAGCGAGGCACATGCCGACGCGTTGATATCACATCTCTTCGCTTTCAGCCCTCTCCCAGCATCTAACCTTTCCCCTGACGCCTCCAAAACCGAATTCGATAGTAGGTCTATCCGTTCCGCCAACTCTGCTGTGTTCGAGGCCCTTCAGCTCGGTCTCGAGGCGCCTGTCGAGTCCCCACACATGCTCTCTCCATCACCTGGGTCTTCTGACGCGGCCTAGGTTTTGCAGTACCCCGCGTAGCCTCACTGCATCTAATTCTTCATCTTGCAAAGCCCAGTTTTACGCACGTCCGCTGCGCAAGACACATCTAACCCCCGACATCAAGCCGCGTCTCACCAGGGCCGCGCTCCTTCGACAAGGCATCACCCCCGATGGTTCGCCACTCGGTGAGCTCAGGACACGCATGTCGTTGGCAAGCACCGGACATATTCCTCTGCCGCGCAAGGACTAGGAAAACGAGAAAACAGAAAAGGAGAGGGAAAAGGAGCGAGCGAAGAAGATATTTACCGGCGTTGCGGGACATAAACGTGCAGAGTCGATCAGTGTGGCGTCGACGGCACCACCTGCGATCACGCCGAGGTTAACAAAGGCGGCGGCGTTACGGTTGGGGCTTGAGCGGCCTGCGACTCTACCTGGAAAGAAGTACATGTCCATTTCTGGGCCGCCACTTGGGCTAGGAAGGAGTGTCAACGGAGATGTGAAGGTAGGCAGTCCGATCACACCGCAAAGGGCTCGACCACGAGCGCAAACGAGACGGAGACGGGGAGGAAGAATACGTTTGAGGGAGTGCCTGGACACAAACGCCGTGAAAGATTTTCCGTGGCGAGCACCAAGGCACCTACTATCGCGCCCCGCCTCAATAAAAGTGCTGCCTTAAGGAAGGAAGGTCGTCCTCCGCCGACCAGTTTCATGTGTAAGTGGTTCTTCTTGTGGCGTTCCTCAGATTGATGAGATGTTCGGTAGTCCGTGGGCCTACGGAACCAAAGACGCCCGGTTCGGGGGCGAGTTCCTCTGTTATGAGCGCGTATCGCGACAAAGGCGAATCGTCGTGGAGTCGTCCCGTTTCTGTAGTACCACCCCGCTCGGCCTCCCGCACCTCCAGTGTCGGTGCTATCGTGTCGAGTCAGAGCAACTCACCCCAGACATCGAGCAGCGGTACCGGCCCTGGTCCGTTCAGTACGACAAGCACGACCTCCTATGACAGCGAAGAGGCGCCGAATGGCGTCACATCTCCCACGAAGAAAGTACGCTGTCCCAGTAGTTTGCAAGCGCCCATGATTGCGCCTCGCGCAAATAAGAGTGCATTGCTGCGCGTTCAGAAGCAATCGACGGACGCTGCGAAGCCCAAGAGTCCATGGGCAAATGCGCCGAAGCGTTGACGACTGGCCTGCATGCACTTCCTCTAAATTGAATCTCTTTGAGCGCGATTTCAATCATTTACCCTTTTTCCATCTTGTGCGATATAAGTGGCAGAGAACGTACATTCTGTTGTTATAACTTACTATGTAGTAGGATCCATCCTTTTCTTTTTGTAGTATGACAAAGACGTTTTTGGTTATTACGTGATCACGTGTACGGTCGCCGAGTCGGCTCTTGCGTTCGTCACTACTACTAATGTTGACGAGACACGCTCGTTCGTCGTTCCGCACGATGTTCTCGAGCACCCGCCCGTCTTGCCACCGCGTTCCGTCCCTCATTCGTTCTCTCACCACAGACTCCGTCACTCACACGCGCAATGTCCCATCGCCGCCGCCTATCATGGACGGGTACCAAGCCTCCAATTCGGATCATCAAAGACGACGCACGAGTTCGGTTGACACAACAAGTCAACTTGGCGTCTGCTCTGCGCACAGCCCTCCTGACGCTCCCTGCCCAGTTCACGCAACGAGACCTCTTCAACACAATAGCCAGCATTAGCTACTCGGGGGATCGCCGAATGGTTCTTCCGGCCGAGAACCGGGGCAAGGTGGCGAACATGGGCACAAGGACGAGGGAAACGAGGGACTTGGATGGCGCGTTCGACGCAACGACGGTGAGTCACGCCACACCTCCCTCACCCTCCTCGTCCTCACCCTCCTCGTCCTCACCCTCCTCGGTCTCTCTTTCCCTCAGGAAATAACTCAGTATCACGACTGGATGACGCGAATTCGATGCGACAGCTTGTGGATAGCTTGACGACGACGATGACGGTGAGCAAGTTCTGTCTTTGTCTTCGTTCTCGTCCACACCATCCTCAGCCCCTCCATCGTGCAGCAAATTAGCGCGACGACGCGTTCGTCCATGCAACCCCCACCATGCTCTTCCCTCTCTCGTGCAACAACTCTACGCATCGACGACACGATGACGAGTCAGCACGACAACGTAATTATAACAATGACGACAGTGCGTACGCCGCATCCTCGTCGTCTTCATCACCGTCATCACCCCACGGCACGACGACGACGACAACGCCACTCGATGACGCGATGATGGTGCGACAACGATGAGGACAATGCCACGACGCTGGCAATTTCACGACGACAACTCGCCCTCCCACTAAGCCTGCTGGGAAGAGCAAATAGTCAATTGTAGGTGATTCTCCAACGTTTCTTACTGTCGAAATCGTGTATTCATTAATGTCGTGGTATGCAATCCAAGATCTACTTGAAGGCACAATCACTCAGGAACTTCCGAGAGCTTGTGCTGCAGCTCCATAGGTAGCATTTTATTCGGTATCCTTGATTCCTCACGGCACACCGCACTGGATCGTTCGCGTGGACGAAATCCGAGCAAGTTTGGCTGTCCACGTTAAGAACAAAGCGGCACAGTAGCAAGACGAGAATTAAGGACTGGTCCACAGTCTCAAGTCGAGAGACCAGACCGTTCAAAAGTCGACTGTCAAGATCGAACTGATGGAGTGCCACGATCGTTGAACTGGAGAGCGAGGTCTCGAAGGCCAGGTTGAAGCAGGAGCGGGCGTACGAAGAGGCGGTGGAACAGCATTCGCTCGAGTAAGAAAACGTGAAGCCCAAGGCTATGGCTCCACCAGAGAGACAAGGTACGAGGTTCGGAGAGTCCGTTATGAGTCAGTGACAGGTTGCTCAATGTTTTTGACGAGTAGCCTGCTGTCGGAAATCAATCTGCCGACTCGTATAACACTCTCATTGAGGGAAGAGTGTTGAAACATCTCGATGATCTGCTCGAACAGGTGTGTTACCTTTCCGATCGCTTTCTAAACAAAATCTTAATCTCTTCTACGCGCAGACCGAGCCCCTGCGTGGCATGGTGAGGTTCCTACTACGGACGGATAATTTGTTTCTCAAAGGAAGACTTATTGAAAGAGATCCAAGCCCTGCCACGGCTTGACCCGGAGTCTCCGCTTCTGAGGTCACCGTGCCTTCCGAGTCCCTCGCCACCGAGACAAAAATGCTGTAACTGAAATTGACACGAGTTCTCAAGCCCTCCCTGCATGACTCTTCTGCTTTATGTGCTACCTCTGAAGACGCACAAGGCCTCCTAGATATTTCTCAATCTCAGGGTATTTCTCAAAGAAGTGATCAGTCTTGGCATCATGTACTATGCGGATGCATCTGTCTGGCAAGAACCCGAGTGTAGACGTTCCTAGCACCAAGGACGCCTATAGCACGGATGCGTTTGTCAACGACGGGTAGGACCGCAACGGCTCTGTGAACGGTGCCATTGCGGGGGTATTGGGAAACGGTGTAACATCACTGGGTCTCTGTGTAAACTTTCTCGTATATGCAACCTGTGTCCACTTTATGCATACTGTGCGGTGCGATTCGTCGTGGGACCAGTGATATTATCTCAGTGAATGTATTTGATCTGGTATGCCGCCGATCGACGGCCCGGGGAGCGTAGACGACTCCCGTCCCCGCCGTCGTCCTCAAAAGAAAGAACCGTTTAGAAGCTTAGCCCCAGCACGGTCGCCCGCTCGACTTCGCCACTTCCGTCTCCCCGCTCGATCGTCCAAACGCTGCGTTTCTTCGTGTGTGTGTGTGTATCGTCTTCTTCTTCTTTCCCAGAGGACCCAGACCGGGGTGCATGTGGGACGGGTCCAGCGCGCAGCGTGGGTCGGACATCGAAAGAGGCGCATAGCACTTTGTACCGTGGCGTTGAAGTTTCGATAATGATGGTCGTGAAGGTGCAAGCACGAGGGAGACGGGCGACGCGTCAGCAATACGACTCGGAGAACAAGGGAAATGGACGACACTGCGCTCATTCGCAAACACGAATGGAAACGCCGCGTTGTGCGTTCGTGTTCGTATTTGCACACGAGGTGGGGGCAGTGATAACTGGTGACGCAACGGTGACGCGATCGAAAAGTAGATACTTGTTGACGTGAAGACGCCGGGCCGACCGTGCCAACCGTGACGGCAACACGACAGGCTTGCAACCCATCCGGTGTTTGCGCCGCATCGGTGACTCGGATGAGTCGGTGCGAATATCACCCCAAATCGAGTTAGGGATTGTCAGGCCCGGGTGCTATACTATATTACATATTTGATACTTTAATTCACTGGCAAGTTGTGGATACTATGTGAGCCATGATGCCCGGGCTGGTACAATGCCAAACTTTGCATAAATTACTGTGTAGGGATAGGTAACTATAACAAGTTATGGAACTATAAGGCACTGTTGATGTTTTTGTGAAAGTAATTGAGCATTGCTTTGATTTTCTGGTAAGTTGGGGCCTGCTGGGTTGCTTTGCAAAGGTGTACAGCACTAGACATTCATTTTTTCCTTTGTACTACTATGTATTACTGGATGCACTTGATGCCATTTTTGTGTTTTGCTGATGTATGCTAGGTACTCTTCGACGTCTGTCTATACAATTCTCCCGTTAATCTGGCTCGACAGAAACAGGTTCATCCATGCACGCTCTTGAAGACGACAAGCTCTTTGCCTCTGTGGACCGCCGGACGGTGTGCTATGTACTCTTCGACGTCTGTCTGTGCGATTCTCGCGTTGATCTGGCTCGACAGAAACAGGTTCATCCATGCACGCTCTTGAAGACAACAAGCTCTTTGCCTCTGTGGACCGCCGGACGGTGTGCTATGTACTCTTCGACGTCTGTCTGTGCGATTCTCCCGTTGATCTGGCTCGACAGAAACAGGTTCATCCATGCACGCTCTTGAAGACAACAAGCTCTTTGCCTCCTCGGTGGACCGCCGGACGGTGTGCTAGGTACTCTTCGACGTCTGTCGATGCGATTCTCCCGTTAATCTGGCTCGACAGAAACAGGTTCATCCATGCACGCTCTTGAAGACGACACTGCTAGGTACTCTTCGACGTCTGTCTATACGATTCTCCCGTTAATCTGGCTCGACAGAAACAGGTTCATCCATGCACGATCTTGAAGACGACACGCTCTTTGCCTCCTCGGTGGACCGGACGGTGTGCTAGGTACTCTTCGACGTCTGTCTATACGATTCTCCCGTTAATCTGGCTCGACAGAAACAGGTTCATCCATGCACGCTCTTGAAGACGACACGCTCTTTGCCTCCTCGGTGGACCGCCGGACGGTGTGCTAGGTACTCTTCGACGTCTGTCGATGCGATTCTCCCGCTCATCTGGCTTGACCGAAATTGATTCATTCATGCACACTCTTGAAGACGACATGCTTTCTGCCTCTTTGGTGTCGGATGGCGCTGCCCGAGTGGATTTCGGTAACATGATCATGAACCGCCGGAGAGTCTGGTAGGTACTCTTCGACATCTGTCTATGCGATTCTCCCGCTCACCTGGCTCGACCGAAATAGGCACATCCATTCACGCTCTTCAAGCCGACATGCTCTTTGCCTCCCGGGTGTCGGATGGCGGTGGTGGAGTGGCTTTCGATAGCATGATCATTGACCACCGGACAGTATGCTAGGTACCCTTCGACGTCTGTCTATGCGATTGTCCCGCTAATCTGGCTCGATCGAAATAGGTTCATTCGTGCACGCTCTTGAAGACGAGATGCTCTGTGCCTCCCGGGTGTCGGATGGCGGTGGTCGAGTGGCTTTCGGTAGCGTGATCGTGAACCGCCGGACAATGTGCTAGGTACTCTTGCGGGCTGGTCGATCCTGTCGGGGTGAGTGTCGGGGTGGATCATGGAATTGATCATCTTCCTCTTCCCCAGCACATTCGTCAATAAGCCCACCATGGGGGTAGCAAGCGAAAGAGGGCGATCCTAGTTAGGAGGCGGATAAAGTAGTACTCGAGGAGGACCTGTCCGATCTGGTGCGTTTTTCATTCCCCCATTTATTTTCCATCATGTTGATAAAGGGACAACACGACAGATCCGGCTACTCCTGCCCGCGCTGCATACTCCGTGGCTCGCTCGACCCGAGTGGTATATTCTATGGGGCACTAGATCATATCACACACGCATAACCTACGGCTTTGACAGT
>JBBPPI010000219.1:0-22437 GCA_038091915.1 Leccinum griseonigrum | reverse complement strand
GGGGGGGTCCTAGACGGGGCCATGCCATCTGGATGAGTTAAAGTACCCAGTTAGAACATACGACACACCGAAGTCTTCGTGTAACAAGCGGCCCCTTCGGACGTTGTGAAAGTGAGGTACCGTGACGGATGGCAAGGAACAAATGTACATATATTAGTACAAGCTGAGTCCTCAACGGAGCTAAACAGTCTTCTGGAAAGAGCATAAATGAGGATCGAACGTGGCAATGGTGACTTCTGATAACGGAGCGCCGTTGTATCAGTCTCCGAACGTTATGTGAAAAGACGTGGGTGCGGTGAAGGCGAAACGGTGATTAATCGGAACGGGATCGCGTCGAGATCGGAACGGAAAGCACGCGAGTGGACAGGCTGTGTTGCGCCGATATAATATTATAGATGAGGATGTCCATACCGTTTACAAATTTGGAAAGTTCCTAGGGGAGGGCATGATAAAATATACGAAACACCGAACGGGGGGAACAGGTCGACTTACGTCCGTGACTGGCCCCCAATCTTCAACTACTTGCAAAATGAGAGAGCGAAGTGAAAAATATCCCTCGTGCACTTGGATTATCTGACATGCTTTGCAAGATATCTCGAGCCACGAAGGGGACTTCGAGCATGGAAACATTGAAACATAGGACTTCGGGAGACCGCGGGATTTGTACCAGCATGGCATTCAGCCTTATCCTGTCGTTTTCGTCCACTTCATCAATATAGACGTGCAACTCGGTGACGGCAGAGTTACGCCCCCAAGACGACTCATACTCATAGATATCGAGAGACCAGGTATCTGTGCCGAACGTGCGCAAGTGCGCCACGTCAACATCGTTGCCATCAGACACCCAATGATTGTATGTATCCAGGAAAAGCTGGGACAGTTGAAACCTGATGTTCTTGGGTTCCAGGTCTGCAGGGAAGGACGGAAAATCGCAACTGTGAAAGGATAGATCTTCGAGCGACGGCAGCGCCACGATCGCACTTCAGTGTTCGTCGTCCACTTCACATGATCGGACCCCCTCCGTTTTCTCAATCCTGAACATCACCAATATAGAGGCTACAGCGGACCACAGTGAGAACTTATGCAATGTTTCTGCCTGGACTGTGTGCACCGCATCAGAAACGCGAACAACGTGAACGGCCATTAACGCACCAGATCCGACGACCGAATCTAAATATCCAGAGGCGTACTGTCCTCCCGCAAAAACCGCTCTGGCGTGAACACTTCAGGGTCCGGATATTTGTCTTCGTTCCGTGACATCGACCTACACGTGTATCCCGAAGTTATCACACGTGTGTGCTCGACGAGTCGATATGCTCACCAGATATTAGGCAGGATCATAGCACCTGCGTAGGGTGATCTGAGCCAGGATCGCTCTAAATGTCGGCACAGCTCACCTTGGGGGATGTGATACCCCTGATATCGTCTTCGGTGGGGCATGTGGGATACCTAAAACAGGTCAACAGAATCCAAGTGCAGATGATGGAGGTAAGCACACCTGTGGGCGCCACGGGATGCCATCTCATCGTCTCGCGCAATAGAGTCTCCACATACGGCAACGATGCCTGGTCGTCAAAGTCGGGTAATCGCTGTCGCCAGACGACGCGGTCAATTTCGGCCTGTGCACGACGCTAAATATATGGGTAATTAATCGTGAGATGAGATAGACAAATATGACAAACATTGCATTCGTCTGCTCGAAAGTTAGGCAATGATCCGAATCGACGGGAAAGTAAGACAAATAGTCTCTTCAAGTTGCGCGGCTGCGAACGTTGTTAGCCTCAAGGAGTGAACCGTGAGTTGATCAAAGTAGTAATTATCTCCATATGGTGTGCCTGCGGAGTCCTTGACGGCTTCAAATGCAATATTTTTAACGGCACTTGCACGAGCTCTTGCTTGTCCGAACTATCGTCCAGACCATGTTCAACGATAGCATCCGAGACCATGGATAATACAGCGCTACCTTCGTCCTTGCAAGTATTCACTGTTAGTCACACACGCAAGCGATCAGTAATGATTTCGGGACATACGACGCGTCGTTTAACCCATTCGTACGGTGCATTCACCCCTTCAGACACCAGACGCTGGCACTCGGCGCCCACAGACTTGAAACCTATAGCTGAGAGCCACGAAGGTAAAGCCTTCACTGTATCATGAACATTGTGAAACGAATAGAACGGGAGAAACGTAAACCAATTGACTCACCGAATGGAAACGAGGTGCACAAGGCGGTCAGCTCGGGTGTACTAGCTACGCGGACAAAACGTCGAAAGAAAAGAGGATGTTGATGGTCAGCGCCAATCGCTGCATGGCGTGCGATAAGATTGGTGTGTGGAGCCGTTCTCCATCATACTATCATAGGCAGTCTTCGGATTGGATCGGTGATTTCGATTCCGAAACTTTACGTTGCGAACCGGAAGCGAAGGGGAAAAAAAAAACATTAGTAACTTAGTGCACACAGCATACTGTAAATGCAAAATGAGTGATTTCGGGTTCGCACGAAGTGAGAATATTATATGATGTACTATACCGTACAATAACTTCAAACGGCACTTTCATAGAATACACAATTTTACACACATTTCTCATCATTCAAACCGCTACATTAGATCTAATATGTATTCTGAAGGTTTCCGAACTCAAACGGGTTCAAACAAAGCAGAAATGAGGAAGATGTAAAAACAGTTGTAGTCACGCTGAATCGTCACGTGCGCCTTTCTGACGGTGACCGGAAGCCGTACGTAGGAAAGTAAGTCCAAATCGGCGAAACACCATCCAGCACAGCAGAGCCACGGAGCACAGCATCGCTCAGCCTAGTGCTACACACAGCTCGGAGCGAGAGCGGACGAAAAGCACGTGGGGTGCACACGCTGTGCAGCTCCGGAGCAGAATAGACCTGAGTACAGTAGCTAATACATAAATCACCCGCTGCTGGGTGAAACCGAGTCAAACCAAGTCACGGAGCAAATAAAGAGAAATTACACACACAAGTGGCACGGATCCGAAACACGCGATGAAAGGGCACCGGGGTGAGTTGAACCGTAGCATTACCTATCACTGGCATTTGCAATTTAAGAAAAATAAAGAAGAACAAAGAAAGGAATATAACGCACCTCAATCCCGTCGTTCTGTACCCATCCGCAGTCCAACGCGCGCCTGCAATGAACACGCTCGCTTGACGAGTTGGGCCGGGCAATGAGAACAAGAGTTGGACTTGGAAGTCGTTGGTGGGTGATGGTTGAAGTTGAAGTTGAAAACGGAGCTAAAACAAACATCGAAAACAATTTAAACAACGCGCACCCGTGTGGGTACCTGACTTGGAAAATCATGAGGCCCGGGGCAGTGTGCAAGAGGGATTGCACAACGCGCACGATCGTGAGTGTTGCGTGATCGCTTCTGCACGCTGATGGGGCGGGGGCAGACAGGCGTCGTCGTCGTCGCCGTCACCATTGCAGCGTCGTAGTTTCGGGGTCTTCATGTCGTCATTTGTCGTCGCATCGCGTTGTGGGATCCCGTTGGCGTGCCATCGTCGTCGTGTCGTTTCTGCCTTATCGCCCAGCCTCTGCATCTGCGTCTGCCAGCCTTGCGTCGTCGTCGTCGAACCGTCGTCGGATGGGGACGGGCCCCGTGCCGCAGACAGGACGAGGGCGATTGTCCGGTGACGGTCGTTGCCGTTATGTCGTCACGGCATCGTCGTCGTGGCATGCTCTGTCGTCGCTTCCGTGTGGGCGAGGGAGAGGGGCGAGGGAGGGAGTCGACACATCGTCGTGTCGTCACTGTCGTCGTTGAGTCATCAAGTCATCGCCGTCACGCGGCGTCACCTCGTGGGTAACACCGGTAGCGTCGTTCATGCATGTCATATCAACGAGGTCGGCGAGAACGATAGTGACGATGTTGATAGTATCGTTGGATACGCAGCTTGCGTCAAGGAGGTCGCATGGGAAGCGCGTCGTCGTTGATGTCGACGACTTGAAAGGAGACGGCAGCGTGATCGCGCACCGTTTGTGTCGAGGTCACCGTGGGTGACGGTGTCGTCGTAGGTAGCTGTTTTGGCACGCGAATCGAGCGCGGTGGTAGTAGCAATTGGTACGTTGAAAGTCCCGAAAATTCGTCGTCGTACGAGACGGCGACGGGCGGCGATCGTCGAGGGGCGCGCCGTTGTCATCGTTGACCATGTTGTCTGGGGCAACGAGGTACGTCGACAACGTCAAGGAAGGCGGGCGCATGCGTCACGGTTAACGTTGTGGTAATACTTACTCGAACTCATGATGGTCACGGTTGAGGTTAGAGACTTGGTAAAAAAAAACATGTCTCACCAGATAAATACAGTATCCCATAGTCAATAACTCCGCCACACCGTATCACAACACGCTTGATCCACAGGCCGGCACATAAGCACATAAGTAAAACACGACAAACAAAAATACTATTCAGAGAGGAGAAAAAAACATCGCACATCATTACAAAGTATCGGGCACGAGGCTAATCGAGGAAGAGTTGCAGGTGGTTGCCCTGCTCCACATCCACATCCACCTGGTGCACTGCAGCCCTGCAAAATGGTCCGTTGTCAGCCGTGGCATTCATGTTACTAATATATAGCTTGGTTTTACCATCCCTCGAGCGCCCATTCGTCGAGTTGTTTACGAAGCTTGCCGCCATGGTAGGAGTGACGAAGAATTTCATTCAACATCTTGACCATCGCCAGAAAGATGGACCGGTACTCATTGCCCGAGAATTGAGGGATCGCCTTCAGCGTCATCACGCCGTTCTTCGCAAAACCGTCAAGTACGCAATTAAGCTGACGCGAGATGTCAGTTGTAATCGAAAGAACACGGACAGCGAAAATACGCACCGCGGCGCCAGCGAGCGCAACACAGGCAACAGGAACCGAGTTACTGAACATATAAGGGCGCTTATCTGCAACCCGATAGTTGCCCGTGTAGAAGAACCTCAAAATAACTTCTTTGAGAGCGGGATGGGCAAAGTTGTTGGTTTTCCCCTGATCAAAGTAGTGAGTGATAATGACGGAGGAAAGATCATATAAAACACGTACCTGCTCATCAACACCGTCTCGAAGGAACAGCGAGTCCGCCAGTAATCCGGTGACCGAATTCTGCACCCACTGTACCTTCTCTCGAAGCATAAAATCTTGAGGAGGGATCAGTTTGTATGCAACGGGAGCGACGGCGAAAGCTGTCGTCTTCAGTTCCGAGCGCCACGTAGACATGTCGCCAAGGAGCTGCGGAATTAAATGTTAGTATACTGTCATGGAATGAACACCTGACGTACGACACACGCCATGTCATGCTTATAGTTCGGCCAATAGTCTACGCCAACGGATGAAGATGAGTACATGAGACGTAATAGGTACCACTTACTAGGCTCGAAGACCGCACCATCACCAGTCCACTCACCAATTGTGGTGGTCAGGGCCTCCGTAATCGATGTCCTGAGATCGCGGGACTTCGAAGGGAATGGGTTGTTACTTATCACATGTGCAATCCTGCACTCTCGTTTTGCGTCCTCGAGACAGTCCTGCCAGACAGCCGGATAAAATCCAAGATTGTGGGGGGGTGGCCCGGCATCTTTGGGTTTCTTCGAATGCGAAACATGGCGAACGGTATTATTTGGCTGAGACTCTTTAGAGAAGCCTAGAAACTTGAATTTAGTAGAAGCCGCGTCGACGAATGAAACGCACCAGGATGAGCCACCTGTCTTGAATTCGTTGATCCCCACTCCTCATTATGTTCGATTGCATCTTCATCTGACCTCTCCGATCCCGACGTTTCCTCGCTTTCAGACGAACCATCATTTGACCTCTCACCAGGCTCTGCGCGTCCAATGGCTTGGGTCCTGTGATGATTTGGAAAGGGTTCGAATGATTGTTGGGGATGGTGCGAGCTAGTGAATGACACAAACTCCCTTCGAGAAGGAAGCGAGGGATTGGAAACTGCTGGTTGCTCGAGAGTCCGGGACGACACTGACTCTTTACGGGAAGGAAGCAGATTATTCTGAAGAGCTCGGGACGGCGCGGGACAAGGTTGGGAAATTGAACCCGCTGGGGATAGCTGCTGCGACGCAGCCCCAGAAGATGCCATTGACCGTAGCTTCGCCTGTGGGTCCTGAATGGCGACGGATAGGCCGGGAGGCACGATCGTATTGGCCAGTTGAGACACTCCAGTCGGAGCACTGAAACCAAACCGGTCGGACTGAGACGAACGCTGGTGGAAGACTGGAGTAGGTGGGGTCTGAAAAAAGAAAAGAAAAGAACGATAAACAGCGTATCCAAACGAAGAGAAAATGAACCTTACAACCTGCGCTTGAACTTCATCCGGGCCACCTGGCACGTAAGGTGGAGGGGGGGCCTATGCAGACAAGGTCAACCAGGAGTAATGGATAATGGGATAAAGTAGACGGCGAACTTACGTCTAAACCAGTCCTCTTTCCACCACCACGCCGCCCTGACTGACCGCGCTTTGCAGGAGGAGCCAGCGGGTTCGCGGCTGTGTCCGGCGGAAGGTCAGTCGACCTATGAACTCTCGGGGCAGCACGATCATCGAAGAGAGCACCGAGCTTCTCCAGTTGTTGAGTCTTCCCACCCGAGCCAGTACCTGCCCTGCCGCTGTGACGAGGTTCCTGTGATGCGGCCAACTGGGGCTCGTCACGATACTCCCCGACGGTCGATCTCATGGAAGCGGCAGCATAATCGCCCTTGACCCGCTGGGCTTTCATAGAGCGAGCGCTGTCATCGTCATTCGACGAACGTCGTTTGCTCTTCTTGCCGCTCCTCTTTCTTGGTGGAGAAGCGAAAGAAGTAGGTATCATCTGCAAAGGTAGCGAGGGCGAGGGCGAGAAAATGCAGGAGTGGAATCACTGACTCACTAGGAGTTCTGGTCGAGGATTATATATCTCCCAGAAAGTCTTCAAATGGGGATCCAGCCTCGAGGCCAACTTGAATGGCCAATGCGATCGTTGACAAAGCGCGTAGCGTTCGTTCATTTCCGTCTTGATTCGAGTTCAAGTTGACTCGCTCTAAATTGCTTACATAATACGTAATAGAAAAAAAAAGTGACAGTGACACAACAAGCGATCCGAGTCATTGTCATTAGCGAGACTGAGGGCTGAAACTTTCGTTGATTCATACTTATGGCGTGTTTGCTAAGTCCCTCTGATCATATCACACTGGCAGGAACGTTTTCACCCGGCGTTAGTTACTAAGTGACTTCAACTTTGAGTCAAACCCATATTGGATGGAAACCATTCGTCCAGGCAACAGCCTATTTTCTCAAAGGCCGGCAGCTAGTTCAAGTTGCCAATATTTCAACCTTATGGAGGTTCATGCGTTGGCCGAACTATACGGCAGGCTGGAACTGTCAGCCTACCATACGAAGGTAAGCCACCACGTTGATCTCCGTCTTCAACTCTGATGTGATTCGGGCGTTCAGCACAAATCAACGGATCCGATCAATGTAAATGATGAAGCTATCCTCATCCTTAACGTGGCTCGTGCCCGCCGCGAGGTTTTCCGTGCCGAGAAAGTGCTTGCCGCGTGCATTGCGCACGAGCATGAATCTACAGCAAAGCTTTATCAACATAAAGCGAGTACCGGGGAGGGAAAAGTACACGACATGGAGATGAATGTCGGCTCAATGATCGCAACAATGAAACGGTGCGGTATGGTCGATTTTGCCGTTCCGACCAACACTGGCCAGATCCCCTCTCCCGACTCATTGTATGAATACGATGGTGCGTCTGTATTTCGTACATTCAGTTTCCAGTGTCTAAGTTATAGTCGCTATACAGTCGAGCACGTCGAGACCGTATCAAGTCCAGGTCGGTTTAATCTATGTATTCGGCTTGATTGATGTATGTGATCATGTACATGTACTTATGTCCCTTTTTCTTTGTAAGTTACACGTTGTATGCTTGTATGCTACTATGCTTGTAGAGTCACTTACTATGTAGTCATGTGGGAACGACACGGGTCGGGACTGCAATGCCAAACTTTAACACTTAGCAATGTCATGCCACACCGTACGATGTTCTTGCCAGCGCACTCGTCCTCAAAAACTATCAATCGGTTTAATCTATGTACTCGGCTTCAATGATTGATGTATGATCGATGATCTTGTAACTTGTACATGTACCATGTCCCTTTTTCTTTGTAACACGTGTACTTGGTCACTTAGTCATGTGGGAACGACACGTCGGAACTTGCCGAAACTTTTTTTTTTTGAGGCTTAGTCTGGCTAGCCTAGTCCCTAACGCACGGCATTGTCAAGGCGTACGACAATTGTCACACGAACCGGAATATGACGCCGGGAAAATCCATTTACGGAGACAGCACGTGAGGAACTATCACGTTTGCCGATAGTCCCCGAGGCTCCTTATCGGTTTGTAATTCACTGAAATTCGACCTTTCAAGAACGCCACTCGCTCTCTTGAATGTCTTCGCCCCACTCGACGGACACGAGCTGAACATACGTTCTTGGAAATCTCCGCCCTCCTTGTTGGTTCGTACTACACCGAAACACCCCTCTGTGATTGGCTCACGAATTCACTGGAACTTCTTGCCAGCGCGCTCGTTCTCAAAATCTCCCTCCTTATCGGTTCGTACAACGAAACACTCTTCTGTAATAGGCTCCTGAATTCGCTGAAATTCGACCATTCAAGAACACCGGCATGCCACGTTGTGCGTTCCTGGCGCGCTCGCTCTCTTGAATGTCTTCGCCCCACTCGACGGACACGAGCTCAACGTTCACACAGAGAATGACCTGAAAGCAAATGAAACCGCGTGCAAATATGCCCACCTTCTTCCCTCTTTCACTCAAGATAACTATCCTTCCCTTTGAGCGCGTTGACCCTGGATTTCGTGGTCTTTCAAACACTCGGACCCCCGTGCCTTTCTGAAACATGCAACGAGCGTAATTAAGCTGACCCCATCGCAGAAATTATCGACCACAACCGGGTGTAAGCGGGGCGTCCTTGTACTCTACTTGCTCTCATAATCTGATCTCAGGCCATCGTCGACGGCCCCAGTACATCGGTCCCACGCCAACCCTTCCCCTATCGTCACCTCACCCTCACGCCCTCCGCTTAACCAAGCTTCCCCGCGGTGCTGGCTCAGGCGTGGCACGGAAGCAGCTCGAAGAGGAGGATACTGTCGCCAAGTGGGAGAAATCGACGTGGGCAACGAAGCGGGCAGCCATCCCAAAGCGGCGGTCGTTGAACGACTTTGCGCGCTTCGAGGTGATGTTGGCAAAAAAAGGCGAGACGGGACGTCGTTCGCAAAACCTTGGCCAAGGCATGACGAGTGTACTCTGTAGCATGAATGTAGCACACTTGCCATTTCGAGCTTGTGTCCCTGAGCAAGCTTGGCCAGATACCACCACCATCGAGTATGCCGTCGTACAGTTTGCACCCTTTGCGTTCGAGGAATCCGTCTCAAGGACCTCGATAGTGATGGGAGGGATCAGCTCGCGTTAGAGGTAAACACAACACCACAATTAAACATGGGTTGATGGTTTTCGGGGTCGTCATTTTGGAAGGTTCGTCGTCTCAGTTTTATTCTCTGTCTTGTGTGTTTACAAGTGAGTTCCCATGCAACCTCATCCGATCGGATGTCTGAACGTTTTTCCTAGGGACGCCAATTCGGACTTTCTCGTCTTTGCCGTGGACGATAGCATCACGACTACGTCCTGGCACTCTGATGTGACCTACGAACTTCAGCCCCCTCGACCTACAACTTTCTTTGTTCTCTCTCAATCGTCGACAGGTCGCGACACACTGTTCACGTCCCAGGTCTCTATTCTGAAGAAATCATCTTCGTCTTTCATTGCGTTCCTACGAACCCCGAGCGCCGTACATTCTGGAGTCGAACAGGCCAATTAGTACCCTCGGTCAGGGAGAGTGGGAGGCGTTGTTTGACGCGAACCGGTAGAATACATCCACCCCGTGGTAAGGCGTCACTCGGTGACCGGAGAAGAAGCATTCTACGTGAACAAGGAGCTCACCAAACGTATCGGGTCGGTTTGGCCTGTTTCGGGTGATATTGCCCTTCGTGTTGGTACGTTTCTGTTGCTCGCCCCTTCCAGTCAATATTATCCTGGATCTGGTTACTACCCTGAGTGTGGGTGGTTGATGAGTTTTCGGATTCACTACAGTGGAACGGGCCATAGTACGTATTTATTATTTAATAAAATTGATTGTAAGCCTTGGACAAGTTATGAGTTCATTTCTTAACGTAGTATGGTTAGGTTTGCTATGAAGTGAAGTATTATTTTATAGTTAAGAGCTCATATGAGTGCTAGTCACGTGGGTAGCTATGTAACTGTACCTCACACCATGCTGACAACCCCGGTGCGTCCGCCGGAATAGCGTTCGTACTCAAAGGAGGTCATCTCGGCCACCTCCACCGCCCTCCACGAACATATCCCTGGCAGAGCCGCCTCCCTGTCGATCACCTGGCACGGCGAACGGCGCCTAACCTTGACCAACATCTACGCTACGATGGTTTGTGTAGACGACTAAGGAGCTCTAGGTTTATCCTCATCTTATTTTTTCCGTTTCTGCAGTACTATATACTAATGAGTGTTTGTGCGCAAAAATATTGCTAAGTCCAGCCACCAGTACTAGTGCACCACCCGAGTCAGTCCACTGACAAAATCATCGTCTCGCAGCGGCTCAAGCGCTCAAGGTGCGTTTTCACCAGTAACCCCATTCACCACTGTACTCACTCTCGACGTTTCCAGCGTCGTCCGCCTCTTGCCCCAACTGACGACCATGACTACGACGCGACGACACGACTCAGACGACGACTCATCGACAGCAACCGACGACGTGACGAACGACGAAACGACAACAAAACGACGCGGCGGGCAATGCGACGACGAGGATGAGGGAGACGGACGGTAACAACGACGACGTGCGTTTCCACCACACACACTCTATCTCCCTCACCCCGCCTCTCACCCACCCTACGTAGGGTCTGTCACGGGTAAACCCGTGGTCTACGCGCACTCGCCAACGACGCGACCAACGCGACGACCACTCACCGACTCTCCACGCAGACGACAACCACGACACAACGCCGACAACGACGAGGCATGACGACAACGTGCCGTCGATTAAGACTGCGACCCCGATGCCCACCATCCTCGTCCCCGACTCCTCCCCATCCCCATCCACGCTGCCGTTGTTGCTACCGACAAAGGCACAATGACACGGCGTCGATCACGAACGCGAACACGATGACGACGGCAACTGGCGATGCGACAACCACGCGACGAGAATGAAGACGGACGTGACGAGGACGTGACGACACGAGTCCAAGGATAATGGGGACGGACACTGACGCTGACGACGCGGTAGCGTGCTGCCGGCACCACGACGGACGACACGACGACGCCAATTACTCGCACGCGACTCGGACAACACTGTAACGCCGCCCTTTCATTTCCCTGGCCCACGGGTATCACGGCGAGTACGGATTGCCGTAGGTACGGGTACCGGGTCTGGTCTTTGAAATAGAGCTTATATTGACTTATGACTCGGGGGCCAGTCCTTATAATATTCAATTTCACTTCTCAGGACAGTTGAAGGAGAGTGCACAACAGTCATCACCTGCCAGTGCCCCTGTATGGCAAAGAATGTGCAAACTCTAGTAAGTTCAATACATATATTTCTTCTGAGTAGTGGTATGTACATCAAGAAATCAGTTTGTAAGCATGATAATCAGAATACTTGTTGACATAATAGGCAGAGAAGGCAAAAAGAGAATCAGTATGGTTGAAATTTCTAGGAATGGTAACATCACCATAAACTGGAATCAAGTGAGCAGGACGTAAAATGCTATCCACAGAAATAACAGAAGTTAAACGTTCTCCATGATCATCAAACTCTGGTTCTACCATCCACATGCCAGTTTTGGAACATGGATGATCACCAATTACATCAAACCAGCGCACTAAGGCACATGAATAGTCAATGCTTCTATGTGTAAAGGTAAAAAATAGAAGAACTTGAGCAATGTACAAACCATGGATACCAGGTAGATTAGAATCTTTTTCTATGAAAACACAATCAAACCTTGCAGCCTGTGAATTTCTCCAAGATGGAGATGCATAGATGTGTTGTCTGTGTAGTCCTTTCAGGCCACAAAGCTCACTGGGAGCAAAAAAAGTGGCAACAGCTGATGGATATGAATATCCTCTTGTGATGACAGGAGGATATCTGTCAGGAGCATCAGAATGAGGATATTGTTCCTCATATACAAAGCGGGCCACATGAAGGGGTAGCTCTGGACAAGAGATACGATTTCCCATTTCTTCAAATGTTTGCAAACGTCTGGGATCTATAAGAATATTTAAGTAGTAGAATTGAAAACAATTCAAATGAGATCTTACTGGGAACTTTGGCAAGCTGGACCCATGCTTCCAAGGAGCTTTCCTCAACTGCTCCAGCTTCATTCACATGAATGTCATCCCTACATCCTGCCTCCTCATAAATTTCAGCCTCAGGCTGGTCATCTCCCCCTTCTATCAGTGGTGTTCTCAATAAACCTATGAATATTATATTCAATTTGGTAATTAAACAATATGAATATAAATACCTTCTGCACTTCGTGCATTTCTGAAAGCTACCAGATTATCCAGCCTTTGATTGATGACTAAAATTTGATACAAGGCCTGATTTCGATTTGAACGTCGATAGGGCTTTTTGACAGCAGTAATATGCTTGGATTCAGTAATGGATGAACAGAGTCCATTAGGAGCACCATAAAGCTGAATGAGCTCTCTATAGTGTTGTAGGGAATGGATTCGAGGAATGGATATTCCTGAAGGACGAACTCCAGAAGTTTGAAAAATTGAGCAGTGTGTTTTAAATCTTCCCAATGCATTTTGCAATGCTTCAAGAGACTGTTCATCCAAAGAGTGTTGACGCACAATATAGCAAAAGTCCAGAAAGGCAGCTATAGCTTGTGCCATCTGAGCTGGTATGTAATCTGCAATTGCTGGGAGATAGACCTAGTATTGCTTAAGAATTTGCAAAAAATATTTTAAATAAATTTAATTCTTACCTTCATTAAAGCCTTGGAGTCATTTCCAGTCCATTGTTTGAAACCACGGCCTTGTGGAAATCGTCTTAAACCTGGAAAAGATGGAACTGCTGCCAGTCTATATTTGTCTATTATTATCGGGTATCACTCATACAATATTGCAAACTACATACCGGCGATCAATATCAGCCAAAATGGAACTAGCATTTTGATAATGCTGCTTGATATAGGTCTCAACCCATTCCACCAAATGGTCTTTGAATGTTCCTTTGATAATTTGATGGAGAATATCAGGAGCAATCAGCTCATGGATGTTTGCTCTTGGAAAGCTTGCAGTAAAAGGCTATTTGATTTTTCAATACTAGAGCTTATTATAGTATATGCAAAATGTCAAACTCACCAGGATATCATCTACAATACCATATTTTCTCCACAATTCATTTGAACTCAGTGACTGCATCACTAGTTTTGTATGGTCATGATGACGAGGTATAGGAGGAGAGCCATCTAGATCATCTCTTTGGGCAAGACACCTTGAAATTAATCAAACTTTAGCTTGTTTGTCAAAAGAGATAAAATAAAAGTAGTACTTGCCTAGGGCACCATCCTTGAACAATGCATGACAAAAGTACTTGCTCTGGATAATCACCAATGTATGGTCCAATCCCATAAATTGCTCTTCTATAGTGCCTATCAGCACATAGAGTAACCTCAGGTTCTGTCATGGCACTTTTCAAAGGTGCAAGAGCTGCCTCCAAAGATGCATGAAAGACTTGGCGTCGGAAGTCACGAAATTCTTGATTATTTTGAAATTCCTTGTCAGCTAATATAAAATATAAAAAATGTGATGAAAAAAACAATGATATCAAAACCTACTTTTAGGAATGGGTAGAAATCCCAATAAACTGACAGCTGACCCATGACTTCGTCTGGCACTGTTATGAACATTGCCAGTTGTGATATAGAGTGGCCAATACTCCACATTCCCAGTAGCCACAGAAACTGTGGTTTTGTCACTGCCAAGAATTATAGGGACGAACATAGCTCCATGATTTTCTACTTTGTCTGAAAGAGTATTCTGAATTTTAATTCACATGAATTTTAGTACTAGTCAAATTGAATAAATAAAATATTGAATAGACTTACACACTGCTCCCAGGCCCAATTTCCTGACATAAAATCAGACCATATACGATTGTCGTTGTCTCCAAATGTCTGACGTGGACAGTAATCCATGCAGTTCTTGAATTCTGGACAGGCAAGTTGTTCTTGAACAAGCGACTTGGCATTGCGAGCTACCAGCTGATATGTGGCCCGTTTCCAAGATGGAAGGCTCTCATCCTCCAAATCTGCACCCTTATAAGTAAAGGAAAATGACTCCCACGTCTTTGAGTTGTCGATCTGATCGATTTTTTGATTTAGATTCTGGGATGATGCAAAGGGTGGGGGTTTTCTTTGATCTTGATTGTGTGCAGCCCAGATTTGCATAAGCTCATCCACTTGAGCACTAGGCATTTCATTCTTGCGAAAGAGAAAGTCGGCAAGTTCAAATTCAGCTCGGCCAGAGAACGGATGCCAAGAATTTTGCTTTGATTGGTGGGTTGAAACAGGTGGGGCCCCCTCTGGCAAATCATTCCCATCTATGTCACAACAAACACCTATAATCATGTTTGTATCATCAAAACATAATGAATTATAATTTATATTTGATTTACCATTTAGCACGGGATGAGGAGTATAATAAGCTGAGCCTTCAGATGGTGCATTATCTTCTTCTAAAGTCTCTGCATTAGCTTTGTCTATGTCATCATCATCATGAGGGTACTGAAGCCTACTAGGATGAGGTTGGTGTCTTTGAGCTTGAGCCCGGAAAGGATCATGAACAGTTTTCTTGTGCTCAGCAAACCTTGTATAAGATACAAAGCCCCTTTTGCATGCTTGCCCAATAGGGTTTGCACAAAAATATTGACGTGGTTTGAAGGTAGAAGCCATTTGGAGACAACCGTCATATCTGTTCATTTTTATTGAGTGAAGTAGATTTTTTTATTGAGTATGAAGTATTTAATGTGAACCCGTCAATGTGCAATCATCCGAATCAGGAAATTGTCACGCACAATGTTCAAGTCACAACACGCACACAAATAACGCGTGTCACAGTCAATGCAAGTTTCCTTCACTTGATGTCAGATGGTCACCACGCGCCCGAGGAACAAAGAGGCGCACCCGGGACTAGTCGACGTCGGAGCGCAGAATAACCCACAACACGTGCCGAAGTTAGATACGAAGTCGAAGAGTCCTGGCGATATTGACAAAATTCACGCGCTGGAGATGAAGCTACTGACGGACAAGCAAGAGCGGATGGCGAGCGCTCGAGAACCAGCTGGTCCAAGCGTTACGAGGCTGCCGCACACGAGACCGTTGACGGCTAGCCAACCAGTCAGCTCAGCTGCGAGCAGGCAACAGGCGGTGAACCCGAGTACGTACAATATTCTTTTTGCTGGACTCGAGTAATAACGAGCGGAGCAGGCGTCGACGCTGTCAGCGATACGGGCGACGGACGCGGAAACACTGACGTTGCTGTCAGCGACATGGGCGACGGACGCGGCAGAAGTACGGGAGCCGCGCACATCACGATGAACACAAGTACGTACATTGCTCTTTTTGCTGGACTCGAATGATGACGAGCGGAGCAGGCGCCGACGCTAATGCTGTCCGCGATACGGACGATGGACGCGGTGGTGGTATGGGAGCCGGACACGACGGGACGGCGATTAGCGCTCAAGAACCTCTTGGTCTCAGCGCTACGAACCGACTGCACACGAGACGGTCAATAAGCCAACCAGTCAGCCTGGCTACAAGCGGGCAACCAACCGTGAAGATACGTACGTGCAATATTTTTTGCCGCTTTCGATTTATGTTGAACCGAGCAGGTGCCAACGCTAATGCAGCCCGTGATACGGACGACAGACGCGATGGTGGTACGGTCAGCGCACATGACAGGATATCGATCAACGAGATCGGGAACGAGGTCGAGAATGAACCAGAGAACGCACCAGAGAACGCGGATTGGCACAAGATCAGGCGCAAGGATAGGAACGATGACAACAGCACGTCGATGGTCGGTAGAGACCTTGAAGGAAGCGGCTGGGCGCGGAAGCGAAGGGCTGGGGATATTGAGGAGCCGGAGGATCAGGTTGAAGAGTCGCAGCCTCGAAGGGTGTCGAAGAAATGGAAGCCTGCTATCAACCATACGGTAAGTGAGAATGCGCAACGCCAAGATCGCTAAAAAACACCTACCCAACAGGACGACGAAGCCGTGAACGAGAGCGATGAAGGCGAGGAGATGGCGGCAGATGAGGATCTGCGAAGGGAAATCGGAGTGGATATGAATGACCCAGGAATCGGGGGAAGTAGGAAACGAAAGGTTTCCGAAAATGGAAACCTTGTTGAGCGGTGAATGAAATTCACATAGTGTTCTTCGTCCGTCTCATGCCAATCATGCACCTCATATCTGCGATATTCCACAGACCGTCAAAGAAGACAACAGCACCACGTCCCGATACCGGAAAGCACCGCCCATCTGGATTCCTGCCCAATTGGCACCAGGACAAACTTTGCAGGCCTTCGACGGGCGGAAGCACGGTCGAGGCGAACAGTTGTCAAACAGGTGCGTCGTTCAACAAGATCTTGTCCTTGTGCATACTAATTTACCGACAGATCGAATTACTCGCGTTTCCGAATCACAAGATGGTATGGATCGTGCGCAGATCGTATTTAATCACTAACGTTTCGAGCAGGCTACGTATCCATGGTCTGCGGCGGACTCGTTGACGATGACACACAGGATCCCACACCACCACATCCATTCCAACCTAAGCGACCTGCCATGGTTCAGCTTTCGAAGTCTTCGACAGCCGGCGGTTCAAGCAAGAGCGACATGTTCTCGGGCAGGCGTGAGCGCGAGGCCGAAGGCACGGGGGGGGACGGCGAAAGAACCAATGATTACGGCGCCGATGAGTCGACCAATGAGACCGACGACGATGTTACTGACACGGTGCCCAAATTAGCAGCGGTGCGTGCATTCGTCGCAGGTTACCAACTGTACTTAAACACTGTCGACGTTCCAGCGTTCGCTGATCAAGGAGTCTCTCCCGCCCTCGTCAATGACGAGGAAATCGAGGCATGATGATGGTGTAATCGGGAAGGAACTTACGGGCGCGGGTAGAGCCAATGCTCTCAAACGGTCGACAAAAACCAATCCGAATGTAAGTCGATATCATGCTTAACGTCGAAAAAACTAACTCATGCTCTCTAGTTATCAAGAAGTACCGCATCACAACCATCCAAAGCCAATCTCTCAAATGGCCCAAGTGCTCCACATACGGCGAGTCTTCCTGGTCGCAAACCTAGCTCGATGACGAGCGCGGCGAATGTAAGTCTCTACCATGTGCGGAACTTAATCATTGATTGCGCGCGCGCGCGCTTATAGGCGCCACGAAGTACTGCATCCCGCGCATCACTGCAAGGTGTTACGGCGGCGGCTCCCCTGCAGACCAAGAGTACGCGAGGGCAATCCAATGTAAGCCTTTATCACGAACTCGATCCAGACACTAACTATACACAGAGTAATGGATCTGCTCACAAGCAGGCCGCGGAGACGGATCCGCCGGCCCATCGTGTGCCAGTGGTAAGTGCTGAAACGGACAGATGGGAATAGTAACAACGTGTTGTGATACTAGACACAAAGTACATCGTCTCGCCCACTCGCAACGTATAGGAAACCGGGCGACCAGGACGGTGTTCGTCATGATGTAAGTGTTCATACGCGCCGGATAGGAATACTGACGCACGTGTTGCGTAGAGGTCGCAAGGCTCCCCGTCTCGCACACACGCATCGAAGAACAAAGCAACTGCACACTACGAGGAAGAGAGTGCCGAGGATGCTGCTGAGGATGCTGCATCTCGTCGTGATGTAAGTCCTCATACGCGCCGGATAGGAATACTGACCGCACGTGTTGTATAGAAGTTGCAAGGCTCCTCGTCTCGCAAACGGGCATCAAAGGAGAAAGCAACTGCACAGTACGAGGAAGAGAGTGCCGAGGATGCTGGCGAGGATGCTGACGAGGATGCTGATGAGGATGCTGACGAGGATGCTGACGAGGATGCTGGCGAGGATGCTGCTGTGTCTCGCTGTGATGTAAGTGCTCATACGCGTCGGATAGGAATAGTGACCGCACTAACACGTGCCAAAGGAAAAAGAAACGCCACACTACGAAGAGAGTGCCGAGGATGCTGACGAGGATGCTGCTGCGTCTCGCCGTGATGTGAGTGTTCATATGCGTCGGATAGGAATACTGACCGCACCTGTTGTATAGAGGTTGCAAGGCTCCTCGTCTCGCAAACACGCGTCAAAGGAAAAAGAAACTCCACACTATGAAGAGAGTGCTGAGGATGCTGACGAGGATGCTGCTGCGTCTCGCCGTGATGCAAGTGCTTATACGTGTCGGATAGAGGAATACTGACCACATGCTGTACAGAGGTTGCAAGGCTCCTCGTCTCGCACATCCGTACCGAAGAAAAAAGCAACCGTACGCTACGTGGAAGTGAGTGAAGAGGATGCTGCCGAGGATGCTGCCGAGGATGCTGCTGCGTCTCACCGGGATGTAAGTGCTCATGTGCCGGATGGGAATACTGACCACGTTACACTGTATAGAGGATACAAGGCCCCTTGTCCCGCGGATCCGCATTCACGAGTGGTACCGCTCATGAGCGTCCGCCTCGCATGATGTCACAACAGGCTAATGTAAGTTAATGCCTCGTGCTATGCAAGCATAATAACTTCGAGTCGTCCAGAGACCAATTGGTGTGGCAGGGTGCCCCATAAAGCTGACGAGGGTGTCAAAGACCACCGTCCAACAAACCAGAACACGAGGGGATGCTGCTGCTGAGCAGGAACAGCACGGTGTTGTGGATCTTGCTACCCGTGTCAAAGGTCACCGCACACAAAGTGAGAAGTACCACAATGAAGACCTGCCCGGGTATCCACTCTCGTTAAAACTCTTCCGCGACCACATGCTTCCTCGGTGGTATCTCTATGTCTCTACGCTTGATGATCCTTGGGATATTCATCATCCGGATCATGTTAGCTTTGCCCAGCAGCTCTGGACCAAATATGTCAAGGTGAAGCATGAGCTGGCACTTAGGAATGAGCCCGTTTTTGCACTTGTAAGCATGACCTTCAACTTGAAGGAGTGTTAGATTGATGATACTGACTGTCGTGTACTCAAAGCTCAAGCAGCGTGTTTGTGAATGGCGAGGAGAGATTTCCAAGAAGGCTTTGTTGGCTGTTGAGCACTTCTTTACACAGCATGAGGAACTGACTACTCCAGAAGGTCGAGCCACCTATGTTGCTTGGGCGGTTCCCCAGAACCAATTTATCTATAATCGCTATGGAAATAAGACTATTATTCCACCTGGGATATACCCATATATGTGGGAACATGTTCTGGAGTCGGAAACAGGAGAATTGGTAAGTGTTCTGATCTTTACATGTGGCACTTATGTATTCGTTGCTTAGCAAACAAAGGGTGCCTTTCGGCATCCATGTATCATTGAAACCCTGGGTTACTTGTTGACCACTATCTCTAATGTTCCAGTCGAGTCACAGGCTGACTGGAAAGCCCCAGCTGCAGGACTTGCAATTTGCACTATTGCAGTAAGTGTTGTTTAATTAATATGATTGTTTCTACTCTAGCCCTTAATTAGGTCGAGAGGGCTTTCACATACTGGAAGACTGGCCATCTTGTCATTCCCTCTAAGAGGGTATCCCGAAAGTTTTCCAAGAACCATTGGGGATTCGCTACAGGGGAAATTATCAAATCAACTGCTTGCTTGACAGCCAAGCAGTGGAAAAAGCTGAAAGCTTTGGCCATGGAGAGTATAGATGGCGCAATTGGAGTGACTGAAGAGGTAATGTGTGTGAGGGCTAAAGTGAGCACAGGGAGGGCATATTGCTATGAGGATGACTCAGGATCAGAGGAAGAGGAAGAGTCACAGTCAGAGGAATATTAGATTGTTATGCAATGAAAAATAGTGATTTGATTTATATCTGAACTGCATGATTTGTCCACTGTGACAATAAATATTTGGATGACAGGGACTATTGAGCTAGCTTGGATGATTGCCTTACTGTGATAATCTGAAGTTCTGAATGACTAAACAACTGTCACAAGTGGGATATTTAAATCACTGTAGTAAATAGTGTGGCTAGAATGACTGTTGTATTAAAAATACTGAGCTGCTGAAACACCAGCTTATTGAATTTCTGCACAACTACAACACTTGGAATTCTAGATGTATGTATATAGTGGATCACTGGAACTACTGGAGTGCTAGTTTACTGGCCTTATTGTATATTTTAATACTAAGATACTGGACAACTATACTACTAGATCACTGGAAATACTGGAGAACTCAACTATAGGACCAGTGGAAAGATAAATCACTGGACAAAGAAACTATTGGACTACTGGATCACTGGACCATTAGAAGAAATAGACTACTGGAATTACTGGACCACTGGACAATTCAGCTACTAGATTACTGGATCACTGGATCACTGGATCACTGGATTACTGGACTACTGGATCACTGGATCACTGAACTACTGGATCACTGGATTACTGGACTACTGGATCACTGGATCACTGAACTACTGGATTACTGAACTACTGGATTACTGGACCACTGGATCACTGGATCACTGGATCACTGGATCACTGGATCACTGGACTACTGGATCACTGGACTACTGAACTACTGGACCACTGGATCACTGGACCACTGGACCACTGGAAAAAATGAACTACTGGAATTGCTGGACTGCTGGACAATTCAGCTACTGGGCCACTGGAAAGAAAGAACCACTAGAACTACTGGACCACTGGATCACTAGACAATTCAGCTACTGGAACCCTGGAAAAAATGAACTACTGGAATTACTAGACTATTGGACCACTAGGCAGTTCAACTACTGGACTACTAGGCCATTGAGAAAAATGAACTACTGGAATTACTGGACCATTGAACTGCTGGACAATTCAGCTACTAGATTACTGAATTACTGGACCACTAGACAATTCAACTACTGGACCACTGGAGAAAATGAATTACTAGAATTACTGGACCACTGGACCACTGGACAATTCAACTACTGGACTACTGGACTACTGGAAAAATAATTTACTGGAGTTACTGGACCACTGGACCACTGGACCACTGGACTACTGCAAAAATAAACTACTAGACAAACAAACCACTAGTCTACTGGATCATTAGGGTATTGGACTACTTCAACTGCTGGACTATTGGACTGCAGGACTACTGAACCACTGGAAAAATAAAATACTAGAGTACTGAGCACTGGATGATACTGATATGATGACTTACTATAACACTGGCTTACTTGATGCTCTGTACAACTAAAATAAATTGAATTATGGATATCTATATGCACTGGATCATTGTGATGCTGGTATACTGGCATGCTATTATACTAAAAAACTAGATCACTAGATCAGTAAACAACTAACACATCTGAAGGACTACACAACTGCACAACTGCACCATTGCAACACTGGCAGTGCTGGATTACTTAATTACTATGCAATTGATACTATTAGAATGCTGAACTACTAGACAATTGAACACCTGATACAACTAAATGATTGAAGGTGTTGAACTCTTTGGCTTTTGGAAGCACTAGAAAACTAGAAAACTGAATTATTGTAGTGCTGAGACTTATGAAGAACTAGACATCTGTAGAAATGCAATACTAAAATTATGATAACATTGTAACACTAGACTACTTTCATGCTGGAACCACTTTAGTAACTGATGTACTATATCACTAGACTACTGATAGCATTAAGAAAACTGTAGAAATAGACCACTAGGCTATTGAAACCTTTGAAACCACTAGAATGACTGTTTGATTTGATTTCTAGATTACCAAGACAACTGACCACAATGGAATACTGATGTCATTGTCATCTGAACTGCTGCATTCATTTCTATAATGCAACTCTTTCTTGATAAATTAATGAATTAACTTCCTCCAGTCAATCCAGTGCAGTCCAGTCAATCCAGACTTTTTGCAGTCTTGCTGATGTTCCTTTCTGACCATGGCGGTCGTTGTCGCACCACGCAGCTCACGACCGCGACGACTTCGGCGACCTTGGTTCGTACTATATCTTCAATATATGTGGGGCCATCGCAGGTACTAATCGGAACAGTTCTCTTGCAGTTCCGCGGGGCCCGACTCAAATGGATCTGTGGGAACCCCCGCAAAGTCTGAACGAACGAAAAATGCCGATTTTTGA
>JBBPPI010000218.1:0-22437 GCA_038091915.1 Leccinum griseonigrum | reverse complement strand
GCTCGCGCTGTTTCTTCTGTATCCGTAGGTACGTCTTGCTCTTTACCTTGGCGATCCGCTTCGCCTTCTTGTCGGCCCGGATCAATAATATTCCTCAAACATCTTGCTGGATTCCAAAGCATTTTTGTTTTCAAACTGGACGACGTGAGAGGTTTCGTCTATTTCTTGAGTACAACGAGGGAGGAGGAGGAGGATCCGAGTGGGGCAAGAAGGTCATCCAATTCGAGTGTGCTCGAACCTGCGCAGAAATCGGAGCATGAATGTAGGGCACCAACTTGAATGGTGGGTGTGTACCTCAAACGCCAAACTCGCTCTCCGAGTCCTCGCCTGCTTCGGTACGGTCGGAGACTCGTTGACGTTTCTTCGGGCCGGGTTCAGCTATTTCTTCTGTTTTGCGTTTGTGGGTTGTGGCTGGGTCGAGCTTTGAGAGGAAGGTCTCAAGGTCGGCGAGCGCTTCGGGGGAGGGGTCTTCAGAGTTGGATTGATCGCGTTGGGTTCGATAGGTTCGATGTCGAGATTAAACTTACCCTATTAGATGGTCAATTGCTCAGCAGCCAAAGCAATCCGTTCACATCACCATGCTAGTGTTTCAAATCCTCCGTCACGGGGATCCACCTGAATACGTTCGTGGATCGATCGGACCGAGGCACCCCCATCAAGACGAATCCGCATGGTCATTGATCAAGTCGCCCCACATCTTTACCCCTGAAAACTACATTGCCGAGGCCAGGTGAATTACCTCGTCTGGACTCTCCTCGTCTCCGACCGTCGTATGACAAGCAGAAAGGTAGACAAACTCCGTATTCTGCAACTCGCATTCCATGATCCAGTTCACGTTAAACCAGCCGTCGGGAGCACAAATGCAGAGTCAAAAGAGTTGTTTCTTGTTGGGGATGCCGTGACAGGCAAAGTGAACCCACTCGCTCTTCCTCGGCTCCTTCGAGACCTGGGACATACTCAATTATGAAACATTAAGGCGGATGAACGTCGCCGTCGGAACACCGGAATACGCTTGGCGACCATGGTTAATTTCCTGTCGACCGAGAGGAAATCACTTTCGCCTTTGGCGCTGGCCTGACCTACAGCAAGGAAAGGTTTCTCGTGTGTCGAAGTCGTCGCCGATGGACCCCTTCTTCTCGCAAGGATGAGGGCAGTCAGAGTGGGCGTGTTGGATGAGATGTACAAATTAGAGAAATCGCTTTGGCCCTTCCGATACGGACCAGCCGGATGCAATGGCAGAAGGTAGGATTCAACAGTGGGACACCACCACATACGCAAGCAAGGCGGAACTGTCGTTGGAGAAAAAGGCTGGGGGGGGTCATTGGTATCCCAAGGGAAAACAAGGTAAGACTCGGAAGCCTTGGTCGATTCGGAAACCTGTGGGTTCTTTGGACTAGAGCATAACGACGAACGAAGTCCGCACTCACGAAAGAGGAAAGGAAGAGCACGCTAGCACGGTTTGAGCCGTGGATGTGCTCGAGATTGGCGAGGCCCTGGGAAATCCTTGTGCGGTTGGTGGAAGTGAAGGGTGTCTGGAGTATGAGGGTCCGTATCGGACAATATAGTTGTGTCGTTGTAAAGTCAAGCCAGGATTCCTGCTAATAAGTGTAGAATAATTTTGTCCGATATCGTCCCTGGGAGTCGGGGATACGAGCCGCGGCACAACACCTGCAAAAGAGGAGCGGAAATGCGCACTTGAATGCGTAGATTGCAACCATACGTATGTATTGCAATCCGTGTCTGCCATTAATGTGGCACAATATGTGCTGCTCCTGTAGCTACCGCTCGAACCCATTCCGAAGACCCGATGTGTAATCGGCCATTTATCCTGGCCGGAAACCTATTGATACAGCCTCACAAATCTATAGATATGTCACGAGGCAGGACCGATGGATAATCATGTTAGTAAGTAAGTACATCGAGTCGTTCCTATTTACTGACCGAGACCATTGAATAGCTTTCAGACTATTGAATCGTTTGGTTCAAGTTAGCAACCCTATGACATAATGGAGCAGCGCAGGGAGGTGCAATAGCGCCTCAGTGGTGATGGGGGGTAAAGCACTGGCAGGTACAAGAAAGAATGCCAGACCCTCAGCTCACATTCGACTTTGGCCGCTTCGATCATCGCTTCGTTGTTCAAGTTGGCATCGTCGCCGATCAAGCGTCATCGCTGTCAAGTTGCAGCCTTGCGCTGAACTCTGTGAGTACTTCATAATGTATGATATATGACCGGAACCCTCAACCATGTTACCTTCAAAGCGCTTCATTTTAATTTTAACCTCCGTCTCGGTTGCTTCCGGTGAGCTACACGGAATTGTCAGGTGACTCGAGACTTGCTCAAGACTCGGATACGACCCGAATTTCTGAACCGGGAGTCCGGGACGACTCCGAGGACGCCAACTTCCAATTCTTTGGAGTGCACACCACACTGCCTGGGTTATATAATATGGTGAGTCACTCATCGTGCATAGCGGAGCGGCTCCATTTGACTCAACTCTAGGGACACCTTTCCCCTCGATAGCCTGAGTGCCACAAACTCTGACTCGTCACAGCTCATTCCACCGCGTCCGGACAGAGCAAGGTCATCCTCCGCAAGCTGTTTGTCGCGGTAATGACACTAGTACCGCCTTTTCCATTCGTCCACCTAGCTGATGAGTGGCCCCTCAGATCCCGCACTTTCTCTTCCCTCCGCGCTCTCCACCCTTCGTCGTATGGGCTGTGGTGACGATTCTTACGCAACCTCGACATCGAACGTGCGTGCACGAACTGGGCTCGTCCCTCGAGTATCTGCAAGGGTGGATGTCCATGCTTCGCGGAAAGTCAGTCTCGCTTCGCCAAAACCGCGTTGACTGGTTGACGAGATTACGACAGGGATATCGATATCACACCGCTGATACCGATGCTCATCTCGCTGTTGAACCCTCCAACTCCGGAGGCGGACACTGACCCCGAGGTTTTCTCTCCAGCCTCAGATGCGCTGCAGGAAATTATGACGCGGTCCTCGTTAGCCGGTGGTGCGGGCGTTACTTCGCTCACTCTTCCACTGCTTGTCAAGATTGACACGTGGGGTCCTCAAATCCTTCAGTCCAGTGTATCGCGTGCGTTTGCTTGTTAACTATAACATCACACGTTTCATCTTGAACACGGCATTCGCAGCAGGAGAAATTTCTCAGGTTTCTCACTCGCTCTGCAAGCCCATTGTCACCCTCGGCGACCACTCAAATATGTACTTTGCTGCCAACATCACCTCGCAACTGCCGGTAGCGGAATCTCTGCTCATGCGATCCCAGCTTGTCTAGAGCTTCTTTCGACTGTTGCTCGGTTACACCAGCTTGCCTGGTCACTATGGCGTAGATGAAGGGGAGAATGAGATGATGCTCGGGTTTGGTATTTCTTCTAGGAATCACTCTGGAGCGTGGATTATGACGAGACGGATGACGAGGGAGGTGGTAGCCACCTGCCGACGTGGAAGACAGTAATAGGTAAGCATTGCTGAAAGTCGTGTATATCGAGTTCGCGAGGATCTTGAGGAGGAGTAAAGTTCAGTGCCCACCGTAGAGCATACTATTGAGCAACAGACCAGAAGGCGAGTCACTTTGAGATGGTAATGTGAAGACCTAGAGTAATAATGGTTCCACAAGGCGTGGATCAGGTCGACAAGTTTCAGGTTTTAGTGTTGTCTAAACGGGAGAACCTACTCACAACTTTGAGATCATACAGTATTGGCACAGTCGAGCTGATACAACCGCTCTCTGTCTGAAAGGTACGTACACGTCGTGGTTCACGACACTCACAAGACCCACATCATCAACCTCTTTTCTGATGGACGCTATTTCGTATGTCTGCTTTTTTTGATTCATCGCTCTGTCTACCGACTTCCGCGCTTCCGGATCTCTGCGATGCCAAAAAAATGAGGGTATAATTCTTGATTGATCGTTGTTTTTACCGCTGACCCCATTGCTACATATCCACTTGCAATCCACGGGCAAACCACACGTGTTGCGACAGATGATTGAAGTCAATTAGGTGAAGGCGATGACAAAGGATGACGAAGGTCAATGCGATGGTTTTCGAGCGCAACGACGCGATTTCGCGAAGCTGACCTCTCCTGGAGTCTAATGATGTTCTACTGGATCTAGGTGCACGACCATGAAAGTGCATCACCTTGCACGCAGCCCCTCGGAGGAGTATATTCTCGCTGGCAGTACCCACAATCGCGCTCGCGTCGATTATATACGACGTCACGGCTTGATGATAACACGATTAAAACACTAAGAAAGAATAAATAGAACAGAAAGTTGTGTAGCCAGTTGTTCTTGTCTCTTTTTTAATGACGATTTTTCAATATGATCTGAGAGCGTAGATATGGCGTGATAAGATTGATAAGATTCGAATTCGATACTTCGTTTTTTGCCGAACGGCAGGTTTAAATTGCTTATGTAATATGTGCCTGTGAAGTTGTGCAACTCGAAGTATGCTACAGAGGCGATAAGATGAGATGAGATATAAGATGAGATATAAGATGAGATATTGAGATATGAAATACATGCTGTAGCGACGGATAAGATGGCATGACAGGATAGATAGACTTTCGCTATAATCGAGTTGAGTGTTCTTTACTCCCCGTTCTCTTCCCCTTCCGACAAAAATGAGCAACTCCAAGTCCGTCGTGCCTTTCAGGGAGCCTGAGGGGGTTGGACCCCATATCCAGACCTTCAACGCAGCTACAGGTAAGTGATTTCTTCTTCCAGACTGCTGCTATTTCCGACTTTGATTCAGCATCATCTTCTCAAATAGCACCCGTCATTCGTCCTGATTCAACGACCGCGGCAACACGGACTCGGAACTTTCCCCTGGTCGGGCCGCCAAGTCCGCGACCTGCCCAGCTGGATGCGACAATCGGGCCTGCGTCGTTATTGGATTTTCCGCCGCCAAACCATATCGTGCAGCCATACTCGGGTGTGCACCAGTTCACCGCGAGCCTTGGCATTGAGCCTTTTGATTTCTCGGGTTCATCTACGGAGGGTGAGTCTTTTTTTGTCCTTACAACGCATACTCATGGTATACACGCAGATCAATTCAGCATACATCTCATATTTCATTCGTTTGACTGGTGGGTTCTCCGCCTCCGATGCCACGAAAATATCGCATCCCGTCTGCTCTCCGGGAACATGCAGCCCGCGCTCCGGCTCTCGGAAGCACAGGCGATGGAAATGGTAAATAGTGCTATCCAATACCAGCGGGCTGTGACCAACAACCCGCACTGGTCCCCATCCGAGGTCTCCGGCCTCTGTATCGACCAACGGGTCTTCCGCACCAGTCTTGACGACGCGATGTTCCGGCGTCTCTATTTCGCTCATATCGACAACCTACCCGGTTCCTTTTTAGCTCAGGTTCGGTCCTCAATGCAGGCCCTTCTGTCGCCGCCGGAACCAGATTCTGATCAAGAGTTTCCCCATGCGCGCATGGTCCGCAACATCACTTCCTTGTCACTGGATGACCGTCGCTGGTTGCGAAAAATGTTAACTTGGGACGCCCGGTGGGGCTACGCTCTCTGGCACGTGTTTGTTACTGACTCCGGCGGTGTTCGAGTAAGTCTCAGTTCATTTGTCGATCACTGATTTCGATTACTTATCATTGTTAGGTGGTTTGGTTCAAAGATCTGATCACGGGTGACATCTTGCACCACGCCTTACGCAACTCCAAATCGGTCGGGTGGCTGTCCGTGTATGCGCCTGATGCAGACGAAAGATTTCTTTTCAGGTCAGAGATTCCCACCGCCCTCCGCATGGTGGCATTCGTCTTATCTGCTGTAAGTTCATCCCTTAAAACAAGTGCCTACAGCACAACTAACCCCTGTTAAGCTTGCTTTAGAAATAGAATGCTTTTACGACTCTAATTTTTGTGAACCAGGCGTCCACCAGGATTACGTACAGATGCTGATGATGTTCATGCAGCGTGTTATGGATTTCTTCCAGAGCATCCTCGATGGAGTCAATCCCGCACTTGACCTCATTTCTTCGCGCAATGCGATATTGGGTATTCGGAAGATGATGTTACTCGAACCGGTCGCGCCCGGGTTCGAGTAGCCGCCGCAATGTTTTCTTTTCTTACTGTAACAATACTACGTACCTCGAAGTTCAAGTTGAACAGTTTGTTTTTTTTCGAATCCTGGTATCCCACTTGTACATAGTATTAGGGAAGGTTTGTCTCAGCACTGAGTCGCAGTGAAAATTGGACATGTTATATGATTGGAATCCAGCAAGATGTTTGAGGAATATTATTGATCCGGGCCGACAAGAAGGCGAAGCGGATCGCCAAGGTAAAGAGCAAGACGTACCTACGGATACAGAAGAAACAGCGCGAGCGGCTCGACCGGGAGGCCGGGGATGAAGACGTGGACGTGGAGGGTGAAGAGACGCGATTGAAGGTCGAGGTCGAGGGAGGGAGGGAACGGGCGACGCTCCGGCACAAGAATACGGGCAAGTGGGCCAAGGGGATGAAAGGACGAGAAGGGCTGGATCAGGATCAGCGTGTTCAACGTGAAGTTCATGCGCGATGCCGCAACGAGACAGGCTCGCGTAGCGGACGCTCATGCCGAGCAGTTTCAAAAGGAAATGGGATTCGGGTTAGACGAGGATGGGGAAGAGGGAGACGACGGCACCGCAGCTACTCCCCCAAATGACACGACCATGTTACAACGCACGGGTGGACAAATCTCGTTTCGACCTGGAGCGATACAAGGCGTGCTCAGGCCCCTGGGTTCCCTGGCCTCAGACACGTCTAGCGTCACCCTGCAGTCCACGGACCTGCTGCAAGACATACCCTCGCCTGAACAAACGCCCACGCCAAGTCTATCCACGCTTACGCCGACCCTACCATCTTTACCCAATCCATGGCTCATGGCGACAGCATCCTCCTCTGGACCCTCGCGGAAGCGAGACGAAGTGCGGGTGCACGAGGGCGCCGACGTGCCGACCAAATCTTCGAATAAGCTCAAGAAGCAAGCCGAGAAGCACGAAGACGAACGAGAACGCGCCAAGGACGACGCGGTGCTCGAGATCGACACGAACAACGTGCTGACGATTCCAGAGCCTCCTGCTCCTGAGCCCGCGCCCGTCATGTCGTGCAAGAAAAGCAAGGGAAAAGCCAAACGAAGTGCGGGTGCACGAGGGCACCGGTGCGTTGACCAAATCTTCGAATAAACTCAAGAAGCAAGCCGAAAAACCTGAAGACGAACGGGAACGCATCAAGGACGACGCGGTGCTCGAGATCGACGCGAACAACGTGCTGATGATCCCAGAGCCTCCTGTTCCTGAGGCCTGAGCCCGCGCCCGCCATGTCGGGCAAGAAAAGCAAACGAAAAGCCAAACAAAGACAAGGCAGCGCAAAGGCGTCCGCTGGTGCTACTAGTGCTGCACATGACGACGGAAACGACGACGATTCGGAAGTCCCGAGCGAGGTTGAGGAACAGGAATGCACAGCGGAGAGCAAGAATGCCGCTGGACAGGGCAAGGGCGTTCAGGCATTCCAACAACGCGAACTCGTCGCGCTCGCCTTTGCTGGGGACAACGTTGTACAGGTACGCAGATTCTCACCGGTTGTCCGTTCTCGCATACTCACGCGATGCGATTCAATTGCAATCCGCGCTAGGCCTTTGAGGAAGCCAAGCGACAGGAAACCGAGGCAGACGCGCCTCGCGAGGTGGACACGACCGTTCTCCTCTCCTCTCTAACACTCGACGCTACAAACTACAGGGTGCGTGGGGCGGCACCGGGACCAAAAATCTTCCGCCCAAACCCCACCTGGTCAAGTCGGTCCCGGGGATCATACCTACGACCCGCGCGGACCACGCCAAAGCACACCTGATTGTGTCCGAGAAGCGGGATAAAAAGGCGACCAAGTACCTCGTACTACGCGAGCGGCCTCATCTCCGTACACGAGTCACGCGCAGTTCGAGCGACGGATGGACGCGCCACTCGGGTTCCAGCGCAGGACGCTGCCCCGCGTAGTCAAAAAGGTGAGGAGACGTTATCTTTCTTTCCTTTTTTTCTTCTTCTTGGGAGAGGCTGAACGCTCACGGGATCCGGCCCGCCCCGGGGGATCGCATTCCTCCCCCCTTCCTTCTTCTTGATTTGTCGTCCACGTTTCGGGTGGTCTAGCCCTAGGCTACGCAAAGTACCAATAATCACTTTGACGTGCACCTTTCCATTTTACTCCAGATGGGCACCGTGATCGATCCGTTGCAACGGCTCTTCTAATGCCAATCGTCGTCTTGTATCACCATTCACATCCGCACATCGCACATCGTACATCGCAATCGGAGGCACTGGTGGGTGGGAAAATTAGGTGAAAAGGCAAGGAAAGAGAAAAAAGGCGAACAAGGTTTCCTCGACCTGTCGAGTGAATAGTACCCGAATCTACTTATCATCGCTGACACTGTGCGACCCCGCATGCCCCCCACGCGTTTCGTATATATAATAGCACAGCTTTAGCGTTCGTTCATGCTCCGTATCATTTCATGCCAAAGAGAACACTAAGAAGCTTTACCCGGGGCCTGGACCTCAGGCTCAGCGGCTCCAGACGAAATGTATACATATACTATGTGCATCGCCATATTTACATGAATGCTAGAACAATAAAAGGCTCTCGGTGATTAAACTGTCAATGGGACGACAAGAATAAATAGCCACCGCAATCGAAGGCTCCGAGTCGTTGGTCGGAATTTACAGCAACCAGGGTGGTACGAGAGTAGCCCATTGACAGAATAAGCGCAGGATCGAGTCTGATTCATGGGATCTGGATGTCTTTTCGCCACGATGGCAGCTGAGCGCTGAGCGCTGAGGGAGAAGTTACGTGAGCCAGCGTACATAAGTATTGCTTACCTAAGTTATATTTGCTACGTCTCCGAGTCTTCGCTAAGCTGGCATGTTCAAGTTGACTCCAAGTTACTGCAGTTAGTAACTTGAACTTGTTCACTGAGCGGTATCACGACCCGTCATGCGACTTCCCGTCTGAGTGGGCGTGTGGGTCCACGTGTTCCCGAAGGGCTGTGGTATCCGAGAAGAGCTCACTGCAGGTGATTGGAGGAAGAGCCACTGGCACAAACAAGATCAACTTGCTTGCCAGCGATGGCTTCGTCTTGAGTCCGCAAAGTACCGAGAGTGTCTAGATGGAAAATGATCGCCGAGTGCAACACCGACGGCGATCAAAGATGAAGATTCGAGCTGGATGATGAGGGAGAATCTGGTAACTGCGAGTGTCAAGAGCGATGGAAATGTTCCATCATGACTGGCGTAGTCGAAGAACCTTCGGTAAGCCGACCGGCGTAAAAGTTCCAGCTGAGCGCCATCCAAACTGAAAGTTGATGAACAGAGACTCGATCTGCGGACAATCAGACACCAGTCGCAGTAGATCGTCATCTTTCATATCTATGATCTAATTGAGGTCGATATGCATGTGCCAGTGCCACCCTTGACCATCGCCCGCTCCGCCTTGCATTGCAGGCAAATTGGTGGCATGTACCATCAAGAGTGCTCTCGGTTGAATCCGGCTTGTGAGTGTAGATGTGTGTCCTAATCCCTCAGGTACGTTTTCTCAAACTCTTCACCCATACCTGTTTCGATGATCGGGATGTACTTCAGTTTGATTGTTATCCGGTTAGTTCCTAGACGTCATGTCATCCCGACATATATTTAAGTCAGGCGTACGTGCTTGCACTCCGCCACATTTGATACTCACTGTTCTTCAAAGTGATCACAACCATCGCCATCACAGTGGCTGTTTTCGTTTTGGCCGCTCAAACAACTGATTTTAGGGAAAAGTGATGGTATAGCCATACCACTCACAAAATGCTCTGATACCGATACCGGCGCGCGCGAATTTCATGCTACATCACATAACGCGTAAATCGACCTGTGATACCATCGTTTTTGCTCACACGTTTTTAGCAAGATCAAAGTTCGTGGGCCAGTGGCATAGAAGGTTCCGAAAGAAACACCGGGACGCCGCATCATTCTGCTATTTGGAGCTGGCGTTGATTTGACAAAATTCATGAACGGAATATGGGACCATTTGGATCGGCACTCCTCCCAGGTCCTTCACTGGTAGGTTTTTCCGTACATTTATGATACCTACTCACTCTAGCCTCTACCTCAATCCAGCTCAACACCGGCTCTAGGTAAGTGTTTTCCGTCAGTACCATCCTACTCTCTGGTCTTATTCGACCCAGGGATTTATTTGTTCCAGCCGCAACCGGTGATGAGAACTGCAGAAGCCACCCTGCCCTCTGGGATCCTGCATCGTCCCATTTCACCAACTTGGACCTCAATATAGATTTTAGGGCAGAATTTACTGATGGTAGGATTGCCAGTGGTAAAAAGTACACGGACATGTAACCATTACTGGTTTTCACCGTAAGTTTCTCACTACTGTTTGTGAACATCATCACTTCCGACCGATGAATAGGCACCGGCAGACAGTCAGACCATCGGTGCCGGAACAACATACTCTTCAGGTATGGGAGCATCCGAGTTTGCTCCAGATGGTATATTGGGATTGGCTTTCCCGTCTTTCTCAGATTTTCATGGCCAGAGCCCTCTGTTTCACACTCTCTTCAGTGAAGGAAAGCTGTATCACGCAGTGTTTTCACTCAAGCTCACCGCTTCTGGAGGTGAGCTGTACGTCGGTGGAACGAATGGAGCGCTTTACGTTCAGAGCACCCTCGTCTATATTCCTGTAACAGATCCCGTGAGCGCATTGGCAGCTGAAGATAGCATTCAAGTTAACAACAACATAATTCTGACAGATGTACCCGCCATCATCGATACTGGTGCCAACTTCATTCTTGGTGATCCGCAGGGAGTTCTTGCCGTGCACCGGGCGGCTGGCGGTGGGCCATATACGAGCGGGAGTGGTTACTACACCTGTGAGTTTTGATCGAATTAGGTACTTTTTATTGACTCCCTGTAGACCCGTGCAGATTGTTTCCTACCGTGACTCTTTACCATTGGTGGAAGGCCGTTGTTACTCCCTCCCGAGGTCCTCAACCGTGATAGGGGACGGACTCTACCTAGGTCGCAAAGTTGCTTCAGCGGAATCGCGACTGTAAATGAGAATCATGGTGAGATTCTTCTATTCAGCATTTCCTCCTCCCATGCTGAACGGTGAACCCGACTAGATTTCTGGTCGATCGGGACCATCTTCCTCCAGCAGTTCTATACCGTGTATGATTTCAACAGCGAGTCACCACGGATTGGGTTCGCAGAGCTTCAAGGTGGTGCTTAGAACGCCAATAAAGTGATACGCTCAGGCTATACAAAGCAAGTAGATACATGATACTGTATCCCCGACTCTTTTGAGAGGCTGGTTCTATCGAAAGCAAATGTCCAGGAAACTGCCAAAAACGATTGCGGGCAAAAAAAGTCACTCGTAAAACCCTATCATTTAGGGGCTTACGCCAAATGTTTCTTAAATATCTCACTCCTCTTCAAAGTGTACGATACGAGTGTACATATGAATAGAAGCGGTGTTTTCCACGTTCCTAATCCTGTGCCTCTCCGCACTGAACCCAACTTATACTACGTTGAAGCCGGGGACTGCCAGTGGCGCACGCGCACGTGCGCCGCTACGATTGATACCTTCTCCACCATCCTTGGACGCACCCCCCTCCCCTCTTACACATACATATACGCACCAGACACCAACTAAAGCCAAGCCATGTCACAAAAACATCCAGTCACCCTCAAACACGACAACCCGCCGCCCATCCCATCATCCGTTTTGAGTACTACCATGTCGACACCGTGAGTAGGAAAATAGGCACGCGAGGAGCCCTCCATACAGCGGAGGATGTGCGAAATTCTGTTCGTTTCAAGGAACTTGTGACACCCGAGCCAAACCGCACCAATCGACTTTAATGGTACGCTCCACAGCAAGACAAGTTTTAGTTTTTTTCTGTATGCTGTTACTCATCGTCGAAATCAGATCCGAGTCGGCGTCGCGCACAACCGCGGCATCGACATCATCGTCAACGAAGTGAGCAACACTTAGACTGTGACCGTACTGGCAACTGATATGGGCTCCATGCTTATTCTCTACGGCTCTCGTCGCCTTTGGTCCAAAGCAACGCATCATTGGCGAGCCCGCAAAGACCCAGGAGCCTACGCTTGAGGGCATCGATGGTGGTTTCGAGGTTGGTGAAGGTCTCGTCGGTCGAACCATCGGAGTCCGAGACCCGATTTCGACTACGAGAATAAATTCCTCGATGCAACTCTTTTCGACGTCGATGGCACTGTCGGCACAGAGGTATCGCCCCTTTCGCCCCTCTCACCAATCGGATCTAATCGCTTCCCACAAGGGTCTGGTATCTCGGCGAGAAGTACACCAATTCGGCCACTCAGCTCATGGCCTCTTACCCAGGCAAACTCAGAGACACCGCCTTTCATGAGCTCAAGTATGCCGTGTCCACCGTCGTCCTCGATATCCCCGGTTGGTACACCGACGCTCAACGACGCTTTATTCAAGACGCTGCTTCCATCACCAGTCTCAACACCCTCAGTCTAATGAACGACACAACTGCTGCCGCTCTCAGCTGGGGCATCACAAAGACTGACCTGTCAGAACCATAAAATCCGCGTCGCATCTTCTTTGTCGATTCCGGCCATTCCTCCATGTCCGTCGTCGTCGTCGCGTTCTCAAAAGGTCAGCTCGTCGTCAAATTGTCCGCATACAAGATCGACGTCCTCTCCAGCCCAAAGGCGACCTTCCGTCTCGCCGTCTGTTGCGAACGCCTAAAGAAGATCATCTCCAAGTCCGCCAACACAGAGGCTCCTCTCAGCGTCGAATCCATCATGAACGACGTTGATGCTTCATCCAAGCTCTCCCGGAACACCTACGAAGAATTCATCGCCCCGGCTCTTGATCGCATAGCCGTTCCTCTCCAACATGCCCTCGCAGAATTCGGGCTTATGCTCGACCAGATCGACGCTGTCAAGCTCCTCGGTAGATCCACCCGCATCCTTGCAACCCGTGCACGCATCCAAGCTGCCCTCGCCAGCAACCCCTTCAGCCCCCATCTCAACCAGGACGAAGCCGTTGCCCGCGGCGCTACCTTTGCCGGCGTGTTCTTCAGCCCTGCCTTCCGCGTGCGCGAGTTTCACATCAGGGACACCACCCCCTACCCCACCAAAGTCTCCTGGGACCGTTTACTATCTGATCCCGATGACGACACCGAGCTCGTCGTCTTCCCCACGACAACATCATCCCTTCCACCAACGTCCTGACGTTCTACCGAAAGGGTCCGTTCGACATCAAGGTGACGTATACCGAGCCGCAGGGCTTGCCTGGTGGCCTTGGGTCGCGCGATTCACCGCCAAGAGCTTCCCCGCAGATTCCAATGGCGACCTCTCGTGCGTCAAGCTCAAGACGCGTCTGAACTTGCACGGCATCAGCCGCGATGAACGTCGACGGGGAGGGACGCGCTCAAGAAGAAGTGGATCGTCAAGAAGGAGGTCCCGTTCTCGTCCTTTTGGAGCTGGAAGCTCAGATGCACGCCACCGACAAGCTGGTCCAACACACCGAAGTACGTCGTTCTTTATTGCGCATGTATATGTCGTGCTCATCTCTGATTACCCAGAACCGCAAGAATGCCCTCGAAGAATCTGTACCCACGGTAGACTGGACGACCGCTATGCCGCCTACGTCCAAGCAGCCGAGAAGTCCAAGCTGTTCGCGTCGCTCCAGGAAGCAGAGGACTGGATATATCCTGAGGGGGCGAGGACGCGACCAAGTCCGCCTACGTCGCCCGCCTGGATGCGCTCAAAGTGATCGGCGATCCGATCGTGGCGGGCTGCCGCGTAAGCCGACGAGCTTCCAGGAGATATCGCCGAGCTGCGTACGAATACTTATCGCAAGCTACGTCTATCGAAGCCAAGTATGCACATATTGACGAAAAGAATAATACCTCGGTCGTCGAAAAGTGCGCGACGGTGCAAAAGTGGCTGGAAGACCAGATCGCGCGGCAGTAGGAATGTCCATGGAACGAGGATTCGGTGCTCAAGGTGGCGGACGTGGTGAAGCGGGAGGAGGTAATTTACTTTGTAATTCCGAACTTGACGAAGCCAAAGCCCAAGCCGGCCAAGGTGGTCACACCCAGCGGGACGCAGACACCGGACCTAATATACCCCAATACACCGCGAAAAAACTTGTACACGACCTCAACATACAGATCCCCCATTTCGGAGGACAACGAACCCAAACCCCGAGAGTGCTAATAGCACACGCCGACCAGTAAAACCCTCCGACACTAACCACTCACCCCACACGCACTCAGCGACAATGGCTATCATATCAACTCTGTCCTGAACCTACACGCTCTGGAACACGTTCAAATAATCACCCCTACCCTAATGACGACCTCCAAATTCACCCCAAAAAGATCCTCGCAACGGGCCTCAGTCCAGGGAACCTCACACTCATCAACGGACGCTTCATTGCAGGACGCACCCTCACACCAACGGAAGTAAATAACATCTCGATGGCTGACCAAAATAGACAGCCGAGTATCTATCGACTGCCGGCTATCACGCCGACCCCGCCGACTCCTCATGTCCGACCGGACCCACAACACTTGCAAGGCCGAAACAAGCACTTACTATCCCTCCGCATTGGGTTACTAGAGGTACCACGCTGCCACGGCCCTCCACTTGACTGAGGCATCTCACCAGCTCGGAGTCCCATACCCCCGTACACCATGGGGTGTGCATAAGTGCATTTCCTCGGATCGGCGATCTCGACTGCGCCTCAGCCTATTATGTAGGACTAGGCCAGCTGGCAGTTGCTTACTAATGACTAGATGAGTTCCGTCGATGCCCTTGACGTGCTACTCGGATGTTGATTCACACAGTAACCATGGTTCTCCCTCGCGTAACAGCAACACTGCTCAGGTACGCCGTATTCACTGGTACCAAAGCCGTCTAGATAATCTGACGCGTTTAGTCACTAACAGCTATACCGAGGCACTTTCGCCGTCCATGTATGCCGGAATGATGCTCGGCGCCGTCGGTTAGGGCACTTGTGCTGACCTGATGGGTCGTATGTCGTTCAATGGGACGATCTTCACTGCCGTTTTCGGAATCCTCACCTCAGTCACCGACTCGTTTTGGGGCCTCTATGTTTATCTGTTCTTTCTTGGCAGCGCAATCGGTGTAAGTCTGGCGAGCTTCTGATGACACCGATTTTTGAGAACGTGCCCAGCGGACCACAGTACCTGGTCACTGCGCTCGCCGTCTTCTTCTCCTTGGGGTCTGCGCTTTTGGCGCTTGTTTCCTTTTTTATCCTCCCAGGGCGAAATTCTTGTTCACTAAATCAGCCTTGCAGTTCGTCGACTGAAAACAGTGGCTGGAAGTTGGTATTTATCTCTCTGCCTCATTGTGAGTACAAGATCCATTGCACTTATCATCGCTCGGCATCGATTCACCTGTGCAGACGCTGTTGATGTTCTTTGCTTGTTCGCTGCTCTTCCCGCTCCGAGAGTCACTGTGGTATCTCGTCCACGCCGGTAAATTTCAAGAAGTTGTGCACTTTCTATAGTTCATCTCTCGTTTCAACCGAGTCGACATAGATCTCGGTCTCGAAGACGAAGATGATCGAAAAGCGCTTGGGTCTAGGGTCTTATCTGATAGGACCGGTAAGTGTTTCTGTCAAGATCACTGATGTAGTATTCGCATTAACGTACATGATCTGTTCTGTCAGTGTTTTCCACCCAACGTGAACGTCCGATCCGCGATCGGTTCCTCCACACCTTCTCCTCCCTTGGCTTGCGCCAGTCGATCTACCGCCACGTTTTCGTCCTCGAACAAACCCACGCTCAACCCCAGAACCATGCACTGACTGCCTTCATCCCACCCGATATCACTAAATGAAGGCATCTCACATGCGACCCTCTCCCTCCACACTCTGCGCTGTCGACGTACGACGCCACTTTCTTCGCAGGCTCCGAAGACCCCTTTTGCTCTCGGCACCGCGGAGGCGCACACAAACCGAAGAGTGGCATCTCGCTCGACTAATTCCCGACGCTGCCCGGTGTATGCGAACGCCTTTGTGTACCTGTACCTCATCGCCGCGGTATATATTTGCTGTTTCATAAGCCGGCTGGGGGTGGCGGAGGTGGCGGTCTGACGTTGGTGCATTGACGGTTGGGAGCTGCCGGATCGTGGCCTCATAGGCGGAGGAGGTACTCGGCATATAAGAGTCGCACAGTGACGAGTACTGGGGTTGAGTACATACTATGATACATGTACGGACCGTGGCCCCCACCCGGATCTGCACCTGGCCCACGCCGATCGCGACGAAAGCGGTGCGATGCGGCTGTGCGTAGTTGGTACACACCGTGACTTCAAGTTACTACGATTGGCCAAACAACGTCTGCCAGTGAGAGAGATTTGTGTCAGAATTTTCGGAGCCTCGACGCTTGGATGGCTGGTACTAGTGGGTCTTTTAGTGGTGCCTTGGATGGTTCAGGTGCGTTCGTCGTTCATTTATATTTACTCATCTCGCTGACTCAAACTCGTTTGTTTCCAGTTAGCTGTTTCGTTTCGTTGCGTTTCGAGTCGCAGTGCTAGTGCTCGTTGCGTCATGAAACCGGCATCCTCCAAAGCTATCACGTCCATTCTGTCGCCATTACAAACGTTGGGGCAGTCCCAATCGCCCTGGACATCTTCCAAGTTCCAACTCGAGTACCTGGCTTACTCACCCTCCTAGCTCCCACATCCAACATTGTATGTTCGTTTCGACAACGCGCTCGTTTCTGTCATAGTAGAGCGTTCTGGGACGTCGTGGAATCCGTCGGATATGTTGTCATCACATCATCTTGGCTCGGACAAGCCTAGGCTATGGTGAACACTCCCCATTTATCCGTTCTAACCGTTCATGTATTCATTCTGACGTTCCTTCCAGCTTCTTCGACTAGTTCCAAACGTCCCAATCACTTTGGGACCGGTACATTCCTCGGAAGCTTTGAAGAACTCGCCCACATTCTTCCTTGCTCTCAAACTTCATGAATCAAGACAATTTATTCTCTACTGCGGCACCTCAAGGACAAAAGAGATTGCGCAGCTCGGATTCGCATTCAACCAATAACATGTCTTTGTAACGCGTGCGTAGCAATTTTGTGCTGGCTTCCCTAGCGACATCCCAAATACACCTATTCAGTCATACGCGCTACGAGTGTTTCGTCCGGCCTCCGTGGGATGCCAGGTGACTGTAGAAGTTGATGGAAGGATCATACAGACATCAAACAAACCTGTCGACAGGGAAGGACGTCGTAGAATGGGATGAAGAAATCCTCGTGTGCGTGATCCTTTGCCGAAACTCTGTTACTTTCATCAAATAGCCACCAAGGCCATCAAATCAAATATCTTCTACCGCGTTCAGTGTGTATGATGTGAGCGGACTGCTCGCCGAGTATAGTGGGATGATGATGCCGCCAAAGGTGGCGAGGAGCGTGTACGAGTACCTCTTTCGAGATAGGCTGGCTAGGTACGTGAAAGTACGGAAGCCGTAGCAGCATTGCACAACACCATCTAGCATTCTCGTGACTCTGGGCTACGCGCGATTCACTTCTGAGTCTTCGGTTCCTTTCATTCACTTTGGCAGGTGTGACCTTTGGCCGTGCCATGTATACTCTTGGGCTCAAGACAACTGTTTCTCCACAACTTCTCCCCTCGCCGTATTCTAGTATTCACTTGTACGATCTAGTTTACATGTATATTTGTACAGAGCAATCCGAGTCCTTAGTAGTACAGCCATGAGATCCAGATTACATAATCGATACAACTTTGCATGGGCTCGGCGACTGCCGGCGACATCTATCTGATGATGGTGACTACATCAACCCGCCTGCCAGTGGATGAGCTCATCGCAAAATGCACCTTCTTTGAAGAGTCAAGAGCTTAGTAGGCCCAGCTGAGGTACATTGCTACTTTTACTTGCACTATACTTATTGACCAAACCGCGACTAGGGCTGAGGCTGCAGTGAGGCGAAAAAGGAATGTCTTCGAATCATGTCGGGTGTGTAGAATGTTTGGCTTACGCACAAGTTGCTTGACGGTACTTGAAAGGGAACGATACATCTACTTCAAGCATCCTCCATCATATCCATTGCGACGTCGGCGAAGCGCGTACAAGATGCGCCAGAAGAAATCAAAGCTGCGATCTGGTTCCAAAAGGTGCCTAGCATCCCAAATCATGTTTCACAGAGCGGGAAGCACGGTGCGTCTGCGCGCCTGTCTTCCCTCACACGTCTTCTTCACCTCAGCATTTATATTCGCACTTGAAAACGCTACAGCTACTTTCTGCCCACATAAAAAAACGGCCAAACCAAAGCCGTGATCCGGTCTCAAACGGTGCCTTGCATCCAAATTCGCATCTTAGAGAGTGGAAATGATAGTGCGTCTGCGCGCCCATCCCCTCACGCGTCTTGATCGCCTCAGTGATTTAATTTGCACTTGAAAACGTTACAGGTGCTTTTTCCGGACATAAAACTGCTTAACCAAAGTTAGGATCCGCTCCCACAAGATGCCTAGCATTCAAAATCACGTCTCAAGAGTGGAAAGGATGCACCGGCGCGTCTGCTCGGCTATAGCCAACTGCAACGAGGAGCTCTAGTACGGGCACTCGACCTCATCAACGGGTCTTGTTTGCGACCAAGTGAGGACTCTCTTCGTTGCGACTCGCTACCCGGTGATAAATTTAAATTTATTCTAGATACCTGATTCGGTCAGATGAATTTGCTGCCCTCGAGCATCCTGAATGAACGATCAACGGAAGAACTCATATGGCTCCTCCGTGGCCTCTTGTTCACGCACCAGGCTCTCCACGTCGCGTAGAACGAACATCGAGCTCAGCGAGGCATTCATGGAGGTGTACGAAGTCAGCCTGAAGCGGCACCACAACTTTCTCGCCAAGGGCATTTTTTCGGTGCGTCACAGTCTCTTTCGTGTTTCCGATTTCGTTCTCGTCGTCGCCGTTGCCTTTTCCGTTTCTTTTGTTATTATTAGTCTCGTCTCCCTTCCCCTTCTCATGCTTTCCCCTTAGTTGTTCTTCCTTTGGTGTTCCCTGCGTCTGATTCGAGTCGTCGTGTTCGACTGGCCGCATGGGTAAATTACCGTACAGATCAAGGACAGGAAAATGTGTACGCTCGACGTACCGGCACGCGATGCGGGCAACACGTCTCCACTCGCAGCACGTCCGTGCCCTGCAGGCTGACGAGGCATCCCAAGGCGGGAACCTCGACGGTTACCAACAGAAGTAAGCTCAGGAGCATCGCCGTCTAGTCCACATCCAATCTAAATCTATGCGTCCGCAGGGAAGATGGATGCACCGGCGCGTCTGCTCGGCTATAGCCAACTGCAACGAGGAGCTCTAGTACGGGCACTCGACCTCATCAACGGGTCTTGTTTGCGACCCAGTGAGGACTCTCTTCGTTGCGACTCGCTACCCGGTGATAAATTTAAATTTATTCTAGATACCTGATTCGGTCAGATAAATTTGCTGTCCTCGAGCATCCTGAATGAACGATCAATGTTGTTCACGCACCAGGCTCTCCACGTCGCGCAGAACGAACATCGAGCTCAGCGAGGCATTCATGGAGGTGTACGAAGTCAGCCTGAAGCGGCACCACAACTTTCTCGCCAAGGGCATTTTTTCGGTGCGTCACGTTCTCTTTCGTGTTTCCGATTTCGTTCTCGTCGTCGCCGTTGCCTTTTCTCCGTTTCTTTTGTTATTATTAGTCTCGTTTCCCTTCCCCTTCTCATGCTTTCCTCTTAGTTGTTCTTCCTTTGGTGTTCCCTGCGTCTGATTCGAGTCGTCGTGTTCGACTGGCCGCATGGGTAAACTACCGTACAGATCAAGGACAGGAAAATGTGTACGCTCGACGTACCGGCACGCGATGCGGGCAACACGTCTCCACTCGCGTAACCTCCGTGCCCTGCAGGCTGACGAGGCATCTCAAGGCGGGAACCTCGACGGTTACCAACAGAAGTAAGCTCAGGAGCATCGCCGTCTAGTCCACATCCAATCTAAATCTATGCGTCCGTAGGGAAGATCATCGCGCATATATTGGGCTACAAGGCCGACCTCGGACTCATGGAGATCATCCAACCAGCTTAGACTAGTATCGAGCCAAGAATTCGGAGAAGCAGATCGCATGCACTGGAGTGTTTCGGTTTGATTTCCTTCGTGTATTCGTGGATGCGATCTCATCTCATCTACCCGAACGAGATCAGGGTCTGAGCGCATCATGCGATCAACGCATCGGGGATTGAGGTGGATGATCGCATCCAATCATCTTATCCATCAAGATTGCTCCGTGCAAATAACGGCATCAAGGGAGGGCCAACATATATAAAGGTGGGTGTTTGTGATTCTATGTCTCATCTTCTCGACCTCTCATCCTCCACCTTCCACCTCTCACATGGTGTCCATCAATGGACCTGCGAATGGACGTGACTTACCTTCCAGAGATGAGGAGAGCGCCAGCAGCAGCGCGCAAAAACGCCCACTCTCGAACGCTCTCCAGTTGGGGCCAAGGAAACGACCGTGGGTTGTGACCCATTCACCATACATTCTCAGCTAACCTTTGGTCAGGTCCACTCAGGATCCGCTAGTCCATCACGGTCGTCATTTCGGTCGCGTAGTACATGCATTTTGCAATGTGCAAGCGTTAGTGACCAATGGTATGAGTCTCACCGTAGCAATCGAGGAGAACGGCGAAGAGTCGCTCACAGCCCAGTAAGCACTGTGCGAAAGCTTGTCACACGTTGATTGAAAGTATGCCCTTGAAGGGATAGACAGGAATATCTCGTTTTTCGCGAGTTGCTGAAAATGATCCCGGGGCTCGAAGCGCGCCTAATGGAGTCCACAGAGGAAGACATCATGAGCATAGCAGAACTGGTGAGACAGTTCTTCCTCGTTCTATTGGTTCGTCTTGACAGTCGCATGGAGATTCAACGAGGTGCCAGTAGTGCAAGGGCAGATGATACAAAGGGAATGAAGGCAGCTGTCGTGGACTGGATTACACCGAAAGGGCAGACCCTTAGCCCGCATATCCCTCGGAATGTCAAGACTGGCCGAGGGTTCCATCACGAACGCACGGGGGCACTCCTGTGTCCTGCCGGTTATGAATGGCAAAATGCCGAGTATGTTTTCGTTTCTGATTTCTTACAATGACCTGACATAATATTCCATAGCATCAAGGAGAAATTGCGCAACGGCCAGCTTCAGGTGGCTGGTGACCAGTGGCCCATATTCATCTATGCTAACTATATGTACGATCCCGATGACCCATGGAATGGGCTGCTCCGTAGCGGGCTATTAGTCTCCGTACGTACGTCATGCTACAACTTCTTGTGCTAAAAATGACGCCATTCTAGGCGTATAAACACGTGTTCACGTCGCCCAGCTCAGTGGACCAGGAGCCGAAGGCGACGCGGTCTGGAAACGCCCGCATTCATGGAATGCGGGGTGTTACGAAGGCATCCATTGCCTACATTGCGACCCAAGTATGTGGCGCCAGATTTTTGTCTACGCGATGAGACTAACACTAATTAGGCTCGCTTCGCATTGATGTCGACCCAAGTATTCTCCCGCACTGACCTTGTTACAGATTCGGAACGATTTTATAACAGTATCCTCGAATTGCTTCATGACTGGAATGAGAGTGAAGAAGTTGATCAGCTGGTCCTGTGGTGGAACCGACAAGTATTCCCTCTCTATAGTGAGAGTGAGAGACTACCATCAAAGAACAGTGTCCTTACACGGATTCGTGCTAAACGTGCAGAGCATCAGGCGATGGTAGATGATTCGGTGGCCACGTAGTTGCTTTATTCTTATTGTCAATTTGAGAGACACTCAAATTGTTTACAATAACTTCTTGTCGAATAAATTTACTACAATACAGTTTTCATGTTGCATCTCCATTTCACTGCATAATCTTAATGCCTAGGACCAGCAACACTTCGGAAGGAGGCGGGATCCAAGGGATCATCCCAATCTAATTTAATCTAGGGTTTGTATTCCCGGTCCATTGTATATATTGGTGTAAGTCAGATTAGAGTTTGGAATATCTCTGAAGATTATGAAGATTATAATTGCTGCCCTTGTGACATCCCTTGTAGAGTGGTACAGCTCTGGGTGACATTGACATAGGGATCTTACAGATATATCTTGCAACCAATGTTATACAGGCAAGCATTGTCAGACCAATCATTCCTCTACAGATTATAATTAATTTCTTTGTGATATGCCTTGTGGAGTGGTACAGCTCTGGGTGACATTGACATAGGGATCTTACAGATATATCTTGCAACCAATGTTATACAGGCAAGCATTGTCAGACCAATCATTCCTCTACAGATTATAATTAATTTCTTTGTGATA
>JBBPPI010000217.1:0-22487 GCA_038091915.1 Leccinum griseonigrum | reverse complement strand
CGGCAAGATGCCGAGTAACAGCTGACTTGGCCGATCAGTGATTATGGAGGTTGTTGACCCATCGGCCGATGCTGGCTGGCCGGTCACTTGCAGTGATTTTGCACTTTGGCTGGCTGATCATTTGCCGAAAAATAGTACTGCATTATGTGCGTCGGATGCGTGCCAGCAATGCCCAGAGCACATCAAGAGGCCTCCAACAAGGGGTTGGTCGGCAGGGGCGGGGGCGGGAGGGGGGGCGGAACCATGGGCGACGATGACGGGGAGGAGCATGGGACCATGGGTGTTGATGACAAGGAACACCGGACATTGCCGAGTGTGTTGAACCTATCCATATATGGCAAATGCCGCGCTGACGTATTGAACTATCTAAGCGTACACACGTGACCTGGCCACTACGAACCCGTTTCCTAATCTCAGTAGAGTAGCTACTAAGCTAGTAGTGAACCGCGGGGCGCACTGCGGTGCTCACAAAAGTGGAGTAAGCAAGTCAAGTAAGTGTTACCTCATGTGTAGCCGTAACAGTTTATTGACTTACAAGTGTGGGAAGTATAGGTGTCCTGGACCCGTATTCGGGACAGGTTGAGGGGCTCCGTGAAAAACTCACGTGTTTTTAACACCCCCTGTTTTTGACATGTTATGTAAAAACTAGTTTTGAACGTGACCATAACTTCGACGAGGCCAAAAATGGGTGTCAAAAACCTGTCAAAAACTCGTCACAAATGGTTGTATTATCTTGTATAGTATGTTACTGTATGTATATAACAGTGTATATTATCAACCTTAAATATCATCACAGACAACCCCAGGATGGATGAAACTAGGCCATTCAACAATACTTAATTGCTCAGCGGAGAAGTTCACGTACATTGCGACGGATAGTAGTGACGAAAGTAAACAAATGCAACATGTCAACTGAGATAGTAACATTGGCATCAACACCACTGCCACCACAAGAACGAATATTGTCATCATCGATGTCATGAACAACTTGAACGATGCACAGGTACTGTTAGCGAGCGCAAACATTGATGGATGATCTTCAAGTTGAGCAAGTCAATCCACACAAGCACATGCTCAACAACAGAGTGGAACACTGTTCAACACTCACAATAAATATGTGCACGCAGTTGAACAACACTCATGATGAGACAGTCCAATAGTGCTACTAGTAAGGTCACACTGAACCCATAGCGAAGGAAGACATTTGACCACCTGAGATTGTGGTATTACATGAATATTCATTTATGACAGCTGTAGTAAAAAAGTGGAACTTTGATTGCGACACGTTGTGAACATTCAGCGTGCCGTGGTCACACAGCCACGCTCCGACGAGCCAGTGAACATTCAGACTCAGCACAGCCACTGACCACTCGCAAAGTTGATTGGGTAGAGATATAGCTTCAGAAAAGTGATATCCAGTAGCTACTATATATGTACATGCTGTCCTAAAGGCATTTACTATGGGGAGGTGTTACTGTGATAGTAGGTATAGATTACCTCCTATCCCTGAATTTCAAAAAAGTGGTTCGCTTATTTGAATAGCCAGGTAAATGTACTACAGAAATTGATGGAGGAGTACCTAATATATATATCCGCATCATATAAGCAGCATTTAGTCTAGGGAGTATTCCCTGGAATGTAGGGGTAGATGTACCCTCCTACCCCTGAATTTCAGAAAAGCAGTTCGCTTATTTGAATAGCCAGGTAAATGTACTACAAAAATTGATGGAGGAGTATCTAATATACATATCTGCATCATATAAGCAGCATATAGTCGAGGGAGCTTTCCCTGGTATACAGGAACAAATATGACATATGCCCCCTATATATACTGGAAAGAGGAACCATTGGATAGGGTGTCAGGGCAACTATCTAGGCACTTAGAATACATATAGTATACTCCACTGACATATTTCTGAAAGGCTAACATGAGATATGAGTGCTGTGGATTCAAAACAAAAATTCAGATGCGTGGGAAACTAACTTTGGATTTCGGAGATTTGTAAAAACATACCAGGAACACAACATTTCAGTAGGATGAGTGCACCAGTATTGGGCAACTATTTCTATTCAATATGAACTCTTCTAGATACTTTTCCTGGCATTAATGATCCCTAAATGAACAAAAAGCAAAAGAAAATACATAAATCTTCTATACCAACCATGATGTTGTTGACAAAATGCTAGTGCAGTACCTGGGATACATGCAATATTTTCGCTTTTGGGACACTTTCATGTCATTTAACACTAGGCACATAGCTCAGAACTGTTACAAATGTATCCAAATAGCTTCCTCTACATTCTTAGTGCACTCATCCTACTGAAATGTTGTGTTCCTGGTATATTTTTACAAATTTTCTAAATCCAAAGTCAGTTTCCCACACATTTGAATTTTTGTTTTGAATCCACAGCACTCGTATCTCATGTTAGCCATTCAGAAATATGTCAGTGGAGTGTACTATATGTATTCTAAGTGCTTAGATAGTTGCCCTGACACTTTATCCAATAGTTCCTCTTTCCAGTATATATAGGGGGCATATGTCATATCTGTTCCTGTATACCAGGGAAAGCTCCCTCGACTATATGCTGCTTATATGATGCAGATATGTATATTAGGTACTCCTCCATCAATTTTTGTAGTACATTTACCTGGCTATTCAAATAAGCGAACTGTTTTTTTGGAATTCAGGGGTAGGAGGTAATCTACACCTACTATCACAATAACACCTCCCCATAGTAAACGCCTTTAGGACAGCATGTACATATATAGTAGCTACCTGGATATCACTTTTCTTGTTAGTTGAAAATAGCTGGTAAAAGCAAAAACCCACAGTGTGGGTGTGAGTATGGGTATGGGTATCACTGATGCTGACCCACACCTACACCCACCACATACCCATACCCACAACCCATGTGGGTTACCCATATCCATGCTCATCCCTACTGATCGCGTAGATAGGACATGATGTGGCTGAGATATCTCCATTATCGGGTTGCATGTTGATAAAGGATAGATTGGTCTTTTTAAAGTTGAGATAAATTTCTAAACTCATGGAACAATTTGGGCAAATATATCCATATGTATAGGGACTAACACTGGCCAGTATGGGCTAGGTGTATTCACAAATGTATTGGTTAGACTGGGTTAGGAAATTGTTAGTCCAGGTTAGGAGGCAAAACATTGGTTAGTCTGGGTTAGGGGGCAAATATTGGTTAGTTCTGGTTAGGAGGCAAAGCAATGTTAGTTTGGGTTAGGAATATTGACAAAGACATTGGTTAGTCCAGGTTAGGATTCCTGCTTTGATAGTTCTGGTTAGTATGCCTAGTAGCTCCTCTCTTCAATACTTTAACTTGGTGAATATAATATATTTGAATGCAAAGGTCAGATGTGACTACCTATATATTGATCCATTCTATGACTGGAGGTTCCCTGCTTATTTGGGGGAAATAATAACTTCTAGACTTTTGATTCCCTCTCTCATACTTATTGTTCTTCAATCAAATTATTCCACCTGGAAAGCCAAGAAGGAGAACAAGGGGAAACAAGCGGAGTATGCTTAAGGAGCTCTGAGCCCTACCAAAAAACAAGACCTTGATACAAAGCCAATGAGACTTGCAAGGGGAGGTATGTAATAGTATGGCTATTGGCTTCTCTAACAACATTGCTCACATCTGGCTGAAAGTTGTACTTAAGATAGATGAGGAGGCAAAGCCGAAAGCCCCACAACAAATTGGGCTTCTTTGCCATGCTGAAGTGGACAGTCAGGCGAGTTGTGCAGCAGTTCAAGGAGAAATGCATTGCCGAAATATTACAAGCAGTTTATGGTATCACCACGGAAAGTTTGGGCATAAGTCCAAGAAGCCGACAGGCAACCTTAATGATGAGGCTGCACTGCAAATGCTTACCTGTGCTAATGGTACAATATGGATTTCCAAGATAACTGAGAGGAGCCACTCAGATCTTCGGCTTCTTTGCGGTGCTGAAGTGGACAGTCAGGCGAGTTGTGCAGCAGTTCAAGGAGAAATGCATCGCCGAAATATTACAAACAGTTTATGGTATCACCACGGAAAGTTTGGGCATAAGTCCAAGAAGCCGACAGGAAACCTTAATGCTGAGGCTGCACTGCAAATGCTTACCTGTGCTAATGGTACAATATGGATTTCCAAGATAACTGGGAGGAGCCGCTCAGATCTTCAGGCATTGGTTTGGGCATAACGATGGACCACGACGAACAAATCAAGTGTTCGACTCTGGATGGTACCGATGATCTTTTATGACAGTTTTCTTCGTTTACTTGTTGACAAATGTCAGGTTAATCATCAAGATAACTGGGAGGAGCCGCTCAGATCTTCAGGCATTGGTTTGGACATACCTCACTGTCCACTATAGTTTGTCAGTTGTCACTCGGCAGGAGTCTACTTCTCACATTATCTCGATACAGGAAAGGTTAGCAGGAATGCAAAGATATCAGCACCCTTCAAAAAGCTGCCACAGTTTCAAGACTAATTGTTTTTGGCCAAACATTTCCCAGATGACTTTGCTTTCCCTGGAGATCCAAGCAACATGAAGACCAGCGAGGCCAAGGAATTTCTAGAATTTATCTGGGGTAGGCAGAAGACCTTGCCAAAGGATGTCTTTGCCTTCTAGTATCAGCTTAACCGAGATAGAGAGCTCGAGCAACCGGACATTCTGTCCAGTAGTGGATCCGATACTGAAGCTCTGGTTCCAACTTCAGGAGGCAAAAAATAAGAAGGTTGGCAATCAGTCGTCTTGGCCACTTAACATCACCAGAAGAGGAAAGTGTCCCACCATCAAGAGAGTTACTGAAGCCAAAGATGATGCCAATGCCAAAGATGGCCGAGATTTACAGGAACATCAGGCAGAGCACAGGAAAAGACAAGGTGGGCTGAGGCACAGCCAAAGCTCCCGGGAGGAGGTCAACTGAGGCTGCAACAGTCCATGGTACATTGTACAATTACTGTCTATTTCAGGCAACTTGGCCACATGGGAAATTTATGTAAAAAACAGCACTCATCTTCGGTCGTCTCTAGCACCTCAACGCCCGCTTGGAACTCAACAGAAATGATACCATTCGACTCGGAATAGTCCAGCGATCATCTTCCGCATAGACCGGTGAGGAAAAGAGGAGTTTTCGAAATTTCGAAATTTCGGAAGTCCCAGAATGATCGGATTGTGTGCGGTCGGGTCATTTCGCAGGGCAAACGTGCAATACATTGCTTGGAACAGAGTTACAGAGATGTACATACTATAGCTACTTGGGGAACACTAGTTTTCCAGATGCAATATCATTTAGATCACTTTGTATGTACTCAAGAATATCAATTGCAATGCGTAGCTTGATGTTGAGTAGCTTTGCAAGTGCATCTGCTGGAAGGAATTGCGAGATCAATTCTGCAATGTAAACAAAACCTTGTTCTTCCAATATGGAACCAAACAGAGTAAATACAATGTCTTTTTTGTTGCGTGCCTCATGCTCATCAAGGTATGAGAACCACCTGGTAACGACGTTTGGGGTGTCTGAGTTATTGAGTGGTGGCACAGCCGGCACTGGCCCACTGGCAGTGGACGGAACTTGTTGCCCACTGCCAGGGGTGAGATCAAATGAACCGGTGGAGGAAGTGCTGGCCCGCCAGGGAGAGAGGTCCCCGAGGGGCTGTCTGACAGAACGAGGCGAGAGATCAAGACCAACGGCAATTTGATCGTTGTTCAACATGCAGGAGAGCCTGACAATGGCCCACTGCATCTGGGGCAGGACTTTTTTGCCCTGGGCCATCTCTATCAAAGCGTTGGGAGTCAGTAACCTGCTACCGTACAGAACTCTAAATGCCGAATTTCCGAATTTCCGAAAACTCGTCTTTTCCTCACCGGTCTATGCGGAAGATGATCGCTGGACTATTCCGAGTCGAATGGTATCGTTTCCGTTGAGTTCCGAGTGGGCGTTGAGGTGCTAGAGACGACCGAAGATGAGTGCTGTTTTTTACATAAATTTCCCACGTGGCCAAGTTGCCTGAAATAGACAGTAAACCACAGAATATTGTTGTGTGACTGTTCCTACAATGTAACAATGTAACAATGTCCCTGCAGAACTTCAAGTAGTATTGCCGGAACTCCGGCTTTTTATTAGCTCCGAGCCATAGCTGGTGTCAGTTTCAGCTGAGTTATCAGGGGCCACACTACGGGAAAAGCCATGCGCAGCCTCAGCTCCATTACCCATGGCTATGACTCAAAAGCCAGCTCGAGCTCCAATTTCAACATTGAGCAATTGATCGTTATCGACGCAGTGTCAACGATTCACATCATTTTCAAGAGTTCAAGTCCAGAATATTGCCATTTCTTGAGTTCACTCTTGCATCAATGTTTGTGCCGATAGCCAGATATGACTTTAGAGTTGTAAGATTTGGCAATCTTGTGATGGCATTTACCATGGGTAGTATTGCATAAATGATAGATTTGACCACAACCCAAATGAGTGCAAGCTCAATGTTTTTCAATGCCAGTTGTCTGAATTTGAAATGATAGGAGTGCTGTGTATTACATAAGCAGATTGGCAGTAGTCAGAAATAGTTGTGGCTATGACTGCTTGCCAGATTGCACAGCCATTTTCAACCAATCAGAACCCATTTTTCATCGATGTTTTGTGAAATATTTGATCATATCTCAACCAGACCCAGATCAGATCAGATAGATTAGATTGTCACACCATTGAAATCACAAAAATAAGAGCTACATTTTTTCTGCTGACATCAAATAGAAACAAACATTGCCTTTTTGGGAATGAATTTTTGCAGTGTTGAATGCAGCCCCTGTATTCATAGGAGCATCACAGAATCACGATCAAATGATTATATAAGCAAGAAGTGCATCAAATGCAGCCACTACTCCTATTACATATCTATTTTGGAAATCTCCTTCATTAAATGTTTTTCCCCTCAATTCCTTCTTTTCCCTGGCTTTAAACATTGTTTGAGTATATAGACATAGTATATCTATCACAACAATCATTTTCCATTGCTTAAATGAGGAACTGCATGGTTCCAAGAGATACACACTGATATAGAGGCAAAAACAGAAAACATATTCACATTTTTTATGCTTTCAACATAGGGGCTTCAAAAGAACATCTCACATGTCTGTCATATATATCCACAATATATTAGAAGAATAGGGATGTGGGATATAAGCCTATGATGTTATGCAATGTTTCCCCTCTGGCAGATTTTTGCTGAATGCAGTTATGCAATGCCCTGAAAATGAATTCAATGTATGCCTACATGTATCATCCTTAATTTCTCATCAAGATGATGTAATCTGGATTAGATATGATCAAATGGTCATGAAAAGCCGGCAATACAAGGCTTCTGATTGGTCAATATTGTCCAATAGCAATTGCTGACGTTTGGCCCAGGCATTGACATAGCCAGGAATGCCCCTGTTGACTTATGTAATCCAAAAGTGGCCAAAGTGCTCCTATCTTTTCAAAGTCAGACCGCTGGCAGTTGTCAAGAGATAGAACATGCAGACCATATGAATAGTAAACTTACTTTTTGACTCTTTTTCCTTGCAGCTGGGTTCGGAGTCAGCACCAAAGATAGCCGCTTGTTTGGGTGGAAACATTGACTTTTCCAAGGCAACACTAGTCCCATATAGGATATCTTGTACTCTTTGCCTCCTTGACCATTCACGTAACATGTCTTACTTGGCCCACTGTACTTACTAATACTAGTTGCAGCTGGCCTCCAACATGTGCTCATCGTCTTTTAAATCGCCCTACAAGTTATTGATTTATCTCTATCCTCTCTTATGCAAGTTATCCCTAATGACAGAAGATACAGGCTCAAGGAACATCTTGGAATTAGTGGTACATGTAAGTTTTCAATTCATTTATATACATATGATTCAAACTTGATAAACATAGGTAGCTTGTTTTGTGCAGTCAACTTAGTTCAATGCAGACATACAATCTTCATGAAAATAAGTAGTGTGGACTCTTGCCATTTCCCGGAAAAAAAAATACTCAATCAATTACATGTAATTCAAGGTGTATATCACTTAATCGGAAACCAAATCCAGACAACCCATGAATTGTATTCAACTTGAAGGATCTATAGTCTAGGTACTACTGTGATACTGATTGGACTGGTGACATAGAGACTAGATGATCTACTACTGGCCATTTTGTATTCCTTACAGATGCTATTGTTTCCTGGTCATCAGGAAGACAGAAATGATTGCTCTATGATTAATATGGCCAAGCAACTTATAGAGATCCTATATGGATCTCTATTGCACAGCCGAGGGTAGATAGAAATGTCTCTAGTAGAAACTTACTAGGTATTTGAGACAGGAAATAGATGAGGTATCTTGTGACACACTTTGTATAGAGTAAAGCGATCTGATATTTGTATTGTCAAGCTGAAATCCATATATACAGTGTGTGTTTGTACATATTAATATTATGGTTCCAGATGATCATGTAAGAAGTTCTAGCCAATAGCATAATAAACTCTACATGATCAGTAAGCATAATCAGTAGTGATCAGTAATCAAAGATGTAACCACTAGCGAATATTTTCTGTTTTTGTGATGACCAGGAAACAAGAGCATCTGCAACGAATACACAATAGCCAGTAGTAGATCGTCTTAGCGAAGCTCTAGAGAGAGATGCTGAATGGGAATCTCCCTATTATTTTATTATTATTCTTTATATAGCATTTTACTAAGCTTCTCTAGTCTCTAAACCCAATCCATATCACAATCATAGGCTATGAAACCATCATGTTTGGCTAAACCATCAAACGTGATAGATATGTCTTTAGTATATGAAAGGTACCGGACTATATATAGTGCTTGGTCAATGTGGTCTTTAGATGGATTAGCCGAGAATTGTAACATCTTAATTACGGAATAAGCAAGATCTGGTCTCGTGCCAAGCATAATGTAGTAATGATTCTATTATGGATTGGTAATGAGATCTTCACTTAAGATCTTCATTTTGCTCATTAGGTTTCGGAATATAACCTGATGTCAATATTCATGTCTTGAAGTTGCTGCTCTGGAATGTTGAAACCCTAGTTCGAGTTTTTGGTTCTTCTCTAGCTGTTTAAATAAAATGCATTAAAGAACTTCTACAGTTCTTTGTGCACAGCCGAGGGGATGTGTACTCCTTTAGAGTACTCCAAGAGGAAGAAAGGGAATATAACTCTAGTAGGAAACTTACTAGGGAATATGAGAAGCTTGAATGAGAAGTAATGAAAAAGTATTTGAAGTGTTGTGATGAGTGTAAGGAAGAACAGTGTGTAAAAGTGTTAGATTGAATGGACCTGAAGGGTCCATCTTATATACTACATGACTTGTTTGTACATGTTATGGTATATAGAATGTGATGGAACATTATGTAAGAGTTCTAGCCAATAGCATATAAGACTCTATACATGATTAATCACCGAGTCATATGTGAGTCATAACGACTGTATATGAGTCATGATCAATAAGCTGATCAGTAAGCAAAGTAATAAGGTATGAGTCATCATAGAAAATGAAAGAACAGTCTAGAAGTAAGTTCTAGACCAATGACTAAACAATCACATGATTAAATGAATCTGATTGTTTCAACACTCCTTCTCATTGAGATGATGATCACAATGATTTAGATCTTGGGTGGATAGTTGGTAAGACCAAGGCATAAACAACCAAGTCGAAACTTGTCAAAGGTGACATTCTTTGTAAAAATGTCTGCTCGTTGGTCTTCTGATATTTAATTGCTATATGTTTTGAATGTCCTTTTTGAGCAGGGTTGAAATTCAGCTAAGAACATAGCTCCTTGATTATCATATTTAAGTGGTAAAGGATGTTTAATCTCATGACCAATCTCTGTGAAAAGATTGCGAATCAAACATGAAACGCCTCAGACTATGTACCCCAGATACTTTTGACTTCGAAGAAACATCTTGGTATGAACTCCCAGTCTTGTGACGACTCGTGGACTGATAGAAAATAGTATTACTTTAGCAGATTGTCTTCAGGTCGTGAAGGAAGCGAAGAATCAGATGTTGATGCACATCAGAGTCACTCCAGCCAAATATGTCAAGTCAGTACTGATGGCTTACATTGATTCTATGCCCGACAACGAGAAGGATGACACGATTGATAGAGACCTATCGATACTCGAGAATGCCATCTCCACCGTCTCCGAGATTCACGAAAAGGCGCATTGGGGAATTGATGGTATTTATCAGCTGTGTGGGACATGTATAGAGTGGCAGGTTTCAAACAAAATATACAAAGTGCTAAAGCTAGTTATTGCGTTGTTGGAGGACGTACTATGCTTGGCAATTGAAGGAACATCTACGTTAGCGGAGGCGCATTTCCTTGGGCAACTTATGTACCAAGAGCTACTATTAGCGTAGAATCTCGTATATAGTACATAGGAGTAGAACAAGTATTTTCTTTTTTCTTTTTTCTAAAGCAGTCATGGTGACAGTGAATGAGGTGCGACAGAATCGAGAACCTTCTCTAAGTCTTATAGATCAATCCGGGCAACTTATGTACCAAGAGCTAGTGTAAAATCTCGTATATAGTACATAGGATTCGGTAGGAATAGAACGAGCTATTTTTTTTCTAAGCAGTGAATGAGGTGTGACAGAATCGAGAATCCGAGCCTCCAAATGGTTCATATTCACAAATACTAGTACATACACAAGAAGAGGGAGGCTGGTTGGTGGAACGTGTTACATAACTAGTGGCCAATGGTACTAGTAAGTATGCCCAAGTCAACAAGAGCAGTGAATGCATCTTCTGCTTCCTCACGTGTTTGATAGGACTTGAACGATCCCCCACTGACTCCAATTACGAGGGAAGATATTGAGGGTCCTAAAGGATTGATTGAGTCAGTCTAGATGGGGTCGCACCGAATGTGTTCACTTCCCAGTTAGTAAAAATCCTGATTGCCAATCCGTACCCAATGCAATAGTATGGCAGATTGGATTCCCACACAGGAACAAAGTAAGTCACGGTAATGGCGTGGTTTTGTGACATCGCAGTCTGAGTAGGCAGCCCGCGGACAATTTGGGCGGCTTTGGCACCCAGCTGAAGAGGTTGGAGAGTGATCGGCGACATGACCGCGTCCTGCAGTATGAGCGGCGCGTCCTGTGGTGGTGACATCTCCCGCATCAGTATCAGCCCTAATGAGTAGTGTTTAAAAGTCTGGTCTGGTCCGGTCTTTTGCCTAATTTGGAAAAGACCAGACCGAGACCAGTCCTGGGAACTTCCTGATATGGAAAAAACTGGACTGAGACCAAAAAAGACTGCAGGACCGGTCTTTTTTGGTACGGTCCGGTCCAGTCTTTCAAAAAGACCAGAAGACCGACCTATTGAAAAATACTATCGACTCCCGGCCTCCTGCACATAATTTTTCTATGTAAATCGGTTCACAGACCATCGAGATATTAGCATTCTAAAAGTACATATCATTCTCGAGTTGATGGACTTACAAAACACATTTCGAGGTACCCGATCACGTGGGAATTAACCTTAGCAATGGCTGTACCAGGTGTAGCCGAGACCCCTGCCTTCCATATCCGTCAATATTTACGTAAATCGGCCCACATGCGGTAAAGATCTGCCCAATATTGGGGTGCATAACTTGGTCAAATAAAATCATAGAAATAAGCGAAAATTAGGGTAAATAGAGGACTATACTACCTAATAGGGGCCAACATCGGTCGCCGGTCAGGACCAGTTAGGACTGGTCTTTTTCGGTCTTTTGATTTTCCAGAAACCAAAAGACCAAGACCGGTTCTAAATTAATTCTAGGAAAGACCGGACTGGTTAGGACCGGTCCTAGCAGTCCAGTCCGGTCCGGTTCTTGGTCTTTTGTCGGTCTTAGGACTGGACTTTTAAACACTACTACTGAGATGATCAAGTGCCAGAGAGGTAACTATTAAGGATGGAATGGAGCTTTGACTTCCAAGCGAACCATGGTGAGAGGATCGAAAGCGGTTGAGTGGGCTGGAGCCAAAGGGAGCTTGATATAGGGGAGGAGGAGGCCGTGTCCATGTTAGGGTGTGCAGATCAATCAGCTCGTATGGTCATACAATAACCATTTTTGTGTCCGAAGATCTCAAAACAACGTCAGCATGATCAGTGGGAACTTTTTTTTTTTTTCAAACTTGCCCCGCCATGAGCAAGAAACCCATTGGCCAATATTGACCCCTGTCAAAAAGCCCCTGGCTGGATTTCAAAGTGGCAAAAAAAAATTCCAAAAAGAAAAGTCATTATTCCTTTTTGGTATGACTACAAAAGTTGTAGCCCCTGTTTTGTGATTCTAATGGTGCAACAATCTAATCAATCTGATCTAAACATCGACGAAAAATGTGGCTGTGTTTTACCAGAACTAATAGTAGCCCCTATTTTTGCGATCCTAATGGTGTGAGAATCTAATCAATCTGGGTTTGAATTTAATGTATTTAACAAAGCTGACTAATGACAATACTAGCTGTAAATTCCAATTTGGTCTGCTGGCTCGGAATTAGCAGTTGCCAGGCATAAAGGCTAGAGAGCTGGTTTAGCCATTGCCACTGTTTTTGACAATGGCTATTTTGGTACTTGTCATGTTATTAGGTCAAATATTACAATGAGGGGTGGGCCCCATCTTTTCCGCAAAATGGTTCGGGTTGATGCAGATATCTTTGACTGTATACTGGATGAAATTAGCGGCAGTCCTGTGTTCCGTTCCGGATCAAACCGCCCATAGTTGCCTATAGTGATACAACTTGCAATCTTCTTGAACCGCGTTGGCCACTACGGAAATGCGGCAACACCCGAAGACTTCTGCCAATGGTCTGGTTATAGTGTCGGTACCATCATCAACTGTATGAACTGTGTTATGCTTGCACTCCTGAGCAAGCAGGTGGATTTTATTGGTGTTCCTGCAGTGGAGTCCGAAGATTTCAGGTTAGCACAGGAATTTGTCGAAGAAAGAACGTGTGCAGCATGGAAGGGGGGTGTGTTTGCCACTGATGGTTCCACAATCAACCTATTTGCGAAACTGTCACACTATGGTGACACCTTCACAGACCGAAAGGGCCGTTATTCTATGAATTGTCAGGTGCGACGAGGCACTTGCCTTCCTGTAAACGTGTTGCTAATTCAAGTGCAGGTTGTTGTCATGGTACACAACCTGTTCATTGTCGACTTCGGTTTGGATCACCCCGGGAGTGTCCATGATGCACATGTGTTTCAAGGCACGCACATCGCACGAGAACCTGAAGAGCTGATTCCGGAAGGCCACTGGATTTGGGCCGACAGTGCTTACTCCACAAAGACATGGTGTGTTGTGCCATTCAAGGCATTCCGCGGGAGCCCATTGTCGAGGCCAAACTTGAACCTATATAATCGTTATCTTTCGAAGGTGCATACCTTATTTGGGTTGCTGGTGATGCACCGTGACCAACCGTAAGTTGTATAGGTTCGCGTTCGCGTTGAACATATGTTCGCAGCCCTAAAAGGTCATTTTCAGTCATTGAGGGAGCTCCGCATGCACATCCGGTCACCACAGAGCTCCAAATATGCAATACATTGTGCTGCATCATTCTGTATAATATGATCATCTGGTTTGACTCGAATGCCTAGGGAAGAGATCTTCGATGAAGTGGGCGCAAAAGAAAGCGGGAAAGTGGAGCGGAGCGGAGATAATCTGGTTGTCAAGATCCCTATCGGGTCACTGGGACAAATGTTCCGTGCAGGTTTGATGAACAACCTTTTCGAGGCGCTTGGAGAAAACTACCATGTTGAATTAGAAGAAGCATAGTAGGCAGAGATTTTGTGATATATGAAGTACACCGTGAGCATACACCGTGACAATTGCATCGAAAGAAAGCTGGGTGCCAGCATGCCCGTACCTGAATGAGCAGCACAAAAGGTCCTGAACGAACCGTGACAGCATGATTAATAATCGAGAGGACTCAGTGCCGGATAGTGGGAAGAAAGGAGAGGACTCAGAAAGAGAACGATCATAGAAGTACATGGCAAAACAAAACAAAAAAAATACTAGTGTCCATGAGTGTGCACTTTCAGAACAACGAGCCTACTCGGAGCCTGAGTGAGGGAATGGCGGGAATGGCAGTGGGGGTATGATGGGTGCAGTCTGAGAGCCTGACTCGAAGGTGGTGCTAAGGAGACGGGGGCAGTGTGGCCAGCAGGGATGCCCAATTGTTGCGATAAACCTGAAAAAGGCCCAGGCCCAGGTCCGAGTCCATGATCCATGTTTGCCATGGGCATACCCATACCTTTCATGGCTCGGGTATACTCCAGTCACTTGTTGAGCAAGTCGATCTCGGAAGTGAACGTCTGCTGCTTGAGCTCCAACACCTTGAGCTCCAACACCTTCAACTGGTATTGCTGCTCGAAGTACGACTTGGCATTGGTCGCTTTATCGTTGATCACCGCCTGTTGAATATCGAGCTCTTGTTTGCGCAAGGCATAATTGTATTTGAGTGCCGCGCGTGAAGATCCAGTATGCACTCCCTCCAGAGCAACGCATCAAACTTGGCACCGAGAGAATGCTTGGATAACTCATCACAGTCTTCTTAGTACTAGCGGTTGACATGGCACTGTCGGACCAACTGCTCTGCATGCTTGCCACCGAGTGACTAGAGCACGGTGGTCGTGAGTACGGAGTGGGTTTTGTGAACACATTGCGTCCCTCTCGTGCAGGTGTCTTGCCTTTCATTGCGGCACTGAATCTGGAAGACTGGGGAGACGGTGCCTTCGGATACTCAAACTGCACGATGGGTTTGTCAGATTAGAAGGTGAAGAGCAGCGGCCAATTGATGTACATACCATGGAAGTGGGTTGAGCCGATGGCTCTGAGTCAAAGGTCATATGGGGATCATCATAGAGGCCACTGCCAGCGAAGCCATCATCCGCCACATCATCCATATGGACATCATTATCCTGTAAACCCCACACGGCAGCAAACTCAGGCCCTGCTTCATCGTCTTCTTGCTTGGGCTTCTCTTCGAGAACAGTATGGATAGTATGTATGCTTTTGGACTTCACAACGCCGACGAGACTGCCGACATTGTTGATGCTGGGGTCGGATGAGACAAGCTCACAGTCGAAGGAGGGGATTCCACTCCAGATAGCATCAAGGTCTTGATAATATGGGAATTCTTCTAGTACCTCCTCTACAGCCTCTATATTCAGTGATGCGACAGGAAAAGAAAACATCTGCTGGCTCACCGAGAAGGTTTTGTGGTGCACCATCATCACCACTAGGTATAATTCCACTGCCAGTGCTTTTGAAGCGTGCACGACACTCACGATAGCGGGATTTGAGCCTGGATCAACACAAATATGAGCAGCACTCCGTGTAAGAAGCAGTCAATTACTTACGTTGCCAACCAATTAATAATCAATTTGGCATATTTCGGGGTATCCTCCAAGAACAACGGAGCATGAAAAGGATTGTTTTCAAACATGTGCTTTGCAATCAATGTTGCAATATTCTTCTTAGTCTTTCCAGACAGCTTTCCCTTTTCTCCAGACGGCAGCTTGGGGGCAGAGCTCTGTGACTTCGATGTGCGACTCCCATCATGGCATAGGACATGACGATCTGCAGGATATGTTGTGATCCAAGAGATCAGGGTTTGAATGCTGTGAGGGTCCCAGTTGATATTGAGACCACTCAACCTGCCCGGTGGTGGGCCCAAGGTATTGGCAGCATCGGAAGGCCCCTGCACTTGCATAGATGGAGGTGCCAATGGTTGTGATATGGCTGAGGACTTGCCTCCCCTCCCATGATGTTTTCTCTGGGTGGCAGTTCTCTGAGTCGCTGGCATAGTTTGAGGGACCTGAGGAGCAGGAGGAGGGACGGAAGGAACTCCCTTTGACAGTAATCTTTCATTGTTCCCTCGACCAGCCATGACTCTAGTACTAGGTAGGGTGTTTGTGAGTGCTTGAAGTCTTGCAGAGCGTCGAGAGTGAGGGCGAAGGGCAGGCATTACATTCAAACTCAGACGGCAACTTCCGACACCTGTGTGATTCTAGACCTTGGTAATAGCCTAGTAATAATCCCACAATAGCCTACTTGAATTCCACTATTATCGTAACTGCTACAATCATTATCTCCCCAGTCATTGTATTCGGTATCATATGAAGCTCTATCTCTAAAATGCAATTCGTGCTTCCAGGAACCATCTGAATATCATCTATAATCTCCATAGAAGTGTTGAACAACTGCTTAATTTGCTTTTCCTTCCTTCGAGCAGGGATCTGGTATTGACCAGTCTTAATATCCACCTGCTGTCTTGCATAAGAATTGATACGCTTTGGTATAGAATTGGAAGGAACTTGACTGGGTCCGGCATGATCCATGCCATTATCCTGATTGATAGCATTAGCGAGGGAAGTCTCACTAAGAGAAGATTGAGCCACTTGTATAATCTCGGATGGGGTCATCCATCCGGCACATGCTATAGTGGACTGCATATCTTCTTCATCCGAGTTCAGGTGTCACCATGTATTCATTGGCATACTTGTCATATATGACGGCAACGTCTTCAGAAGTTTGTTCCTGAGGGGTTTCGTAAGGCTCGGGAGGAGTGGTCCAACTGGAAGATAATTCTATTACCATTGATTCTTTGTCGATGGTAGCCATATGAGCGAAGGCACCATCAGCAACATAAGCTTTTCCTTTTCCCTTAGCTGCCTTTCGTTCTTGTCGTTTCTGGTAGTTGTCAGATTGATGCTTGCCATGGCGAGCAGCACCATTACCATGACCACGACCTCTATTATTGAAACTCGACTCATTGTGAGTCGGAACATGGTTCTCTTGATTAGCTCCTTGGTTCCCGTTGTTGCCAGAGTTCCAGGGACGATGTGGACCAGGTTCATAGGGAAGAGCAGAAGTGCGATTAACACTACCGGTATGAGTATTGGAAGAACCAGAAGAGAGTCGATGGGCAAGAGAACGAAAAGTAAGACCAGAACGAAGGGTATTGACTTCCTTTGAGATGCGAGGAAGCATTGTGTCTATAGTGAAGTCGGCTGCAATGCTCCACAGTTTGGATTATATGGGAAATCATCTGATCAAAAGAAGGAGGAAGGCGAGAGAGAAGGATCATAGCTTTAAGATGAGCCGGGATGGTAAGTCCGGCTGCTTCGAGTTGCGTAAAGAGAGAAGTGATGGTAGATAAGCCTTCGTAAACCTTATTAGCATCTACTCTAGTGTGTAAGAGGTCGGAAATTTTCGCATCCGCATCAGTTTGTGCGGCATGAGTAAGGGTTCCGGAAACAAAAGCCCAACCTCCTAGCATAGAGAGAGGACCTCGTAAGGCAAGTGCCCATACGGTATAGTTAATGCTCCGAGTAGGATCGGAACACGTGCAATGTGATCTTCGGATGTTATTGATAATAGAGGGAGGTGGTCGCCATCGAGAGGCCATAGGTAACTCCGGTTCTTGGATAACAACCGGGAAAGCAATCTGTTCGATCTGGTCCATGTATCTAACATTAAGGGGAAGAGGGATTTTGTGACTCCACAAGATTGGAATCAACCCTCGAGGCCAGATGTCGGGATTAGACAGATTGTGGCCTGACCATACTGACACTGTTATCATCACGTGGTTGTTTGGATCCTCGGAGACCACATTTGGGCCTTCGAACCAAACTACTTCCTCCGGCTTTTGGAGGTAAGTGACGTGGGAGAAGGGAGAGAGAGGGATCATCTTGGAATCGAACTGCATCACGAACGAGGGCATCGGAAGAGCTAGTGTTTCTAGGAGAAAATGGTCGAAGGGCAGGAGAGGTTGGTGGTGGAACCGGGTGAGGAAGGATTGGAGATGGTGCACGGAATGAGGACAGGGAGCCTGAAGTGGCTGCTGAAGAATGTGATCGAGTCTCGTCTTTACTAATGAGAGAAGTAAGTGAGGTGAAGACGTCTTTGAGGGCGTCATCAAGGAGAGAGGTTTCAGCACGTTTAAGCTCAGCTTCAGTAGGCTGAGGCTCAGTCTGGGAAAGGACTAGAGAGGACGACGAGTTAGTTGTCTCAGCAATTGGAAATCACTGGGAATGACCTAGGAATGGAGGACTATCTCTAGATCTAGGTCGACGTGGATTTGTACTTGAGTACCGTCTCCAAATCTTCCTTGCTTCTCGAGCAAAGGCTTCGTCGGTGTATAGGAAGGTGGGGAAGACGAATTTTCACCTTGTACAAATCTGATGGGAACGTCCTGGGGTTCTACACTTGGGACAGTGAAGAAAGAGGTTGTCGCCGAGTACTCCGGATAGAGTAGTACTTGGTCGTCCAAGTAGTCGAGTGTGCCAAATGATGACGGGAGGTACATTGGAAGGTCTCCGTAAGCGTTCTCGAGAGAATCGAGAGGATGGTTGCGGGAAGCGAGATGGAGGAGGAGGAGGAGGAGGAGGAAGATGGGGGCATGTAGGAGTATCGATATATGAAGGGTGAGGGCGAGCTCGAACCAGTGAATTGGCGCCTACCAGGTGGAACATAAAGCTCTCTTGAAGGTCTGTTATAAGAAGACCTAGAGTTCCAAAAGGTAGAGACACTGTTCAACATGTTCAATGTCTGAATGCGTGACTTGTCAAGGCATCAATAACAAGTGTAAACACGAGTTAGGAGTGCACGAGACGGACTCGACAGTTGTCAAGGTGGGGCCTCAGTGGTTACCATTCAAACTTAATACAAAGAGAGGATTAGCGACATACCTTCCAACATTGTGAATGGATGGAACTGAAGTATCTCTTGAAGTGGGATGGTTTTGAGGAAGGAAGTTCACATAGTGGATTTCACATGTACAACCGCACAGTTTAATTTCGCTCAAGTCACCCAAAAGGGGAAGTGCATGCATGTGACCGCACTTCCCATCTCTGTGAATCGGGCACAGCCTAGGGCACTGCCAAATGCGACCAGAGGCTGGTCGTGTAAGAACATAGATATTTACCTGGAAGTGATGCGAGACACTGGCTGTAGGTCTTATATGCTGGGCTTTAATGCCTCACGAAACTGACAAGTTCCAGTGACTGCAGTGATGGCAGTAAAACAGTAAATGCAAGTTATACAGATTCACTTTCTGCATTTGCTGCTTTTTATGTTAACACATACTCTCATTATGATACATGCATATCAACTTGCTTTCTAGTGCTAATATTTTCTCACCATCAAGGCCAAGACTGTAATTTATTTTGTTTCCTTCACACTTTTCTCAAACCACTTTTTCATCAGGTCGAAGTCGCTGGCGAGTGTCTCTTCACCAGACAAGCAAATCAGTCCCACTCAATGACATCCAGTCTCTTCTTCATTATAATGCAGCATTTTCCATCCTGACCTTCAAACATTTCATTGCTCAATACAATGATCCTACAGTATCTCACCATCAGCAGCTTGAGGAATTGGTGTCCTCGGTTCATCTCTCCTTCACCTCGCTTCCCGTCTATCACCGCATCAAGTTTCGGAATGGTGAAATCTAGTCGTGACACCGTCGACTCTGTCCATGCACAGCTGCTGTGTTACAACAACGTAAATGCTGTCATTTTCCCATCACATTTTGATGTGGCACTTGTCCAAGTTCGGAAATCACAATCCAAAGCCAGTTGCAAGGTATTTCTTTTACCACTATCTACAATGACTACTAAGTCTAAGGGAGAGTCAAGATTATTTTCTCTACATCTACACAGGCCGGGCAGCTTCTATTCCAAAGAAAAAGGCAACCACCCTTTGAAAATATCTTGCATACATTGCCACTGTTTACCAAATTTACAGTAGCACCTGAACCCATCATGGAGGTGTAACGTATCTACAAGGCACTGAGGACAGGAGAGTGCATGGTGTCTGTCATACCGGTGGAACTAATAGGTGGTAAGCACAGAAAGTAGGATAACCACTAAATAGGGACTCTAGGTCACACTGGAATTCACTGTGAGTAACCAAAGGAAACAGAACACATTGGTGGACACCATGAATCATCTTAATTGGTCTTCAGTTAGGTCTACATATTCAGGACCTAGTATCAAGGGATCATCTTGGTGGACCTCTTCAAAGAAGAGTGTATCGGCCTCAAAACTACCAAATAGACATACAGCATATTATACCTTAGGCTTCCTAGAAGGATGTAGGGAGGTAGGAGTGGAGCCAGAAAGCTGGGCCTGAAGTCAGTGTCTTAGAAACACTACTCAAGATGGAGACCAAGAGTCACCTACCATCTCATTTTCCAGATTGTCTTGCTCTTGCCTTCGCCCTCCTTCAATATAAGAGAGCTATTTCATCGAGCATCTTTGTTGATTGGATTTGAAATGCTCATAACAGCTGTAAGTTACAACCAAAGATTGGCCAAAAGTTTCCATGTGGACGAAACATCATTGATGTCAGAGTGTCTATAAGGTGCTCACTGGGTAGTATTTATTTATTCCTTTGGAAGTGGGATAGCAAGTGCTTACCTAACCACACTGAGTCAAACTGGTGGTCATAGTAGAGTACTAGTGGCATGCTGTACCGTTTTGCCTAGAAAATGCCTGGGGCACTAACTAGTCTGCCAGTAGGAGGCGACAACTTCCATATCTGTGCCAGAAGTTGTAGTTTCTTTTTTCCTCACACCACATGGGCCCCATGCATGAAGAGCTACCATGTCAATGCTGCCAGTAGCCTCCTTCCCAGGCCTTTTATGTGACATCAATGAGTTTTCTGTTGCTGAGGGAGATCGGAAAGAATGTCCAGGTGGGTAAAAGAGCTAAAGGAAGTATGGCAGTAACAGGTAGAACTGTGTACACACCTCCAAGTGGACCAAGTGGGAAAACTTATTCCAATACTTTTGATCCTTCAGGTGCTTCTGATGCTTCCAGTTTCATATAACTCTCACACCTTATTTCAAGGAATATACTTGGTCTTGCATACAGAGATACAGCCAACACCTAGTTCTATGCAACTTGAATTCATATTATGTACTATTAATAGCCTAGGGGAACTGAAATGTACAACCCTTGTAAGCTCTTTGTCATCTAAGTTCTACTGGATCCACATTTCATGTGCCACGGACTTGTCCAGCGGCACCATCCATCTCACTGAAGTGAAATGCACGAAACATATCAACATACTGTCTGTCTGGAGTTGAATTTATAGAATTTTGTAAGATTCATCAGTCACTAAATGCTAAAATGTCAATGTGTTCTTTGTCAATTTGAATGTTGATTGACCCTACGTCAGTAGCAGCGGATGCGAATGAACCAGTGATATCTTGTGTGAAGGAAGCAATGCCCTAATTAATCAAGTTGATGGATATCGAGCAATGGAGAGCCAAATCAAGACACTCACAATGAAGGCCGGTGTATGGATAATTTTCCAGGCTGCGGCCAGGCCAAGGTGAAGCGCTAATGCAAAGATGTTAATGCAGGTGTCTATACAGAAATGACAAAAAAACATATCTGAAAGCCGGAGTGGTGACCACAACATCACCGCTGGTCGAGATCATGTATAAATGTTGAATTAAAGCTGGCTCATGACAATTTGGAAAACTTCGGCTCTTGAGACTGAGGCTGTGTGTGACTTTTGCTGTGACTCAGCTGAAGCAACTAGTAACTATGGCTTGGAGTCAATGAATAGCTGGAGTTCCGGCAACACTACTTGGAGCAAGCCTTGGTTGGTATTGTTGTGGTTGCAGTAAACAAAGTGTACCAGTATGGCATGGAGGTCTGGTAGAAGAGATACTTATCTGCAACAGTGTCGATATCCATGCTGCATACTGCTGGATCGAAGAACCCAAGATGAAAAGCAACTGGCCTGGAGATGAATGTCCGTATACCATTGGAGATCGGACAAGAAGTCCTTCCCGTGACTTGTTTCAACTTTGTGAGAGTCCCGTATCGTAGTGGTGACCTGTGATGGGCTGGAGAATGTAGAAACAATAATCAATCTCTTTAGAACCAACAGCATGATGGATGCACCATGGTCCATATATCATGGTCATAAAAGAACCAATGAAAAATGTGGAGTACTTCAGGAAGAAGAAAGTAGGGTGAATTGGAAAGCAGCCAATCTCTCAAAAATGGCAACGCGATGCTATTAAGATGGTATTCTTTGCAACCCCAGAAGAAAGCCTGCGAATAATCCAGATCAACACACGGGTACGGGTACGGCCCATGTCAGCGCTTATGCGCCTGTGCGATTCCCTTGCTTCAACTACTGTGAGAATGATGGTGTGAATCTAAGTTCCGTGTGCAATCTCATCATGAAATACAAATGGTGCAAGCAATAGGGCACATACCTCAATTCTTAGACTTGATTGCGATCATGCGTCACTGCTTTTGATGTATGCTTCTTTTTCCACCATTGTGGCTGATTGTGGCTGCTAGTTGTTTACCAGTATTTACAGCCACTCGACTCAAACCTCGGAGTCCACTGTTCTGTTTCCTTTGGTTACTCACAGTGAACTCCAGGTCTGTAGCTCGCTTTACT